>BQNB010033889.1:0-51985 GCA_026074375.1 Tanacetum coccineum
GACTTAAAACCCAAGCTTTCAAGCTTATAAATCCAAGATTAGGTTTGAAACCCTAATCTTCCCTTTTCTTCTTAAAGAGAGAAAGAAATAACTTTTGTTAAGTGTAAGAGTGTTACTTATCTTATGCATGCATGAAGTATATATAGGAAAGAGTTATAAGATATTTGTAGAAAAGTTTGACCAAGAAATTCAAAGGGGGGGGGGGCTATATGTCGTGGGTTTTCAAAGGAACCAAAGGAGGGAAACAAGGGCCTTTAAAGCCTTGGTCTCTTGGTTCCTTTTAATGGGAATCATCCCATTAAAGTAAGGAGAGTGTTTCCTAGCTTATTTCCTTTATATCTTATATGTTTACTTGTGTAATTACATAAAAGAAATGTGTAAGTAAACTTTTATATAAATGTAAAGTGTAGATTTTATTTAAAAGTTATACTTTGTAAAATGTTTGTTATCTTGTACATTTATATATATATTGGACGTGTATATATATATACATATGCCTAAAGTTTTATAAACTTCGATCATTGTATATAAACATAGGTATTTGTTGAAGCGTACGTTAATTTTTACGGTTCTGAGAATACCTAATTGTCATTTATCACAAAATGTAAACGCTTTCACGTATCTGATAAAATAACTTGTGAAATGTTAATAATTATTCTCAAAATAATTACTTAACCCTTGTTTGACACAAAAAGTCATTTAAACTGATACATTGGATTTAATTAAAAGACATAATACAAAAGCATAAAGCTTTACTTGTTCCTTGTTTAATATTACAAAAGTTGACAATACATTTCCCAAAATATGATGCACATAAATCTTTAAGCGTGCTATCCAAAATGTAAACCAATGCATCCCTGGCACCTTATGCCTATTGACCTCCTGAAAACATTGCTTAAAACGTCAACATAAAGTTGGTGAATTCATAGGTTTCTAAAGTTATAAACTGTAATTCCCAAGAACTATATAGTATTGTTTTACTTTTTTTAAACAAGTTTCGCCCATACAAGACTTGCAACGCATAAACCTACATATATAGGTTTCCTTAAAATATATATAAAATCCCAAAATGTTTCAAGTATCTTATATATTGTAATGAGCACAATATTCCAAATGAGTATAAAACAATGATTACGATTACTCTAAGTTCATCAAACTGCGACGTAGACTTATAAGTATGCCACTTTATTCAAGGCACGGTAAAAATTCATTAGTATATAGTTGTTGGCCCTGTAGACACCAATCCAGTCGTAATCGGACATGGTATAACGTTCATTAGTTCGATCTCGAACTAGTGAGAGCTAGTCACCCGAACAGGGATTGTCAATCCCAAATAGATCTATTTTATAACATTCGCGCTCACCCTCCAAGTGATTTACAGTTCATGCAACCTAAGCTAATCCGTAATCATTTCAAAAGTAAAGTATATATATTTGTGACCAAAAATGAAGTCAAGTAATATATCCTATAGCGAGCTATGCAAATAAGTATGTAAACCAATTTGAAATCAACCATGTAAATGCATTTGTAAACAAGCATGTTCTCCCCCAAAACTTATAAAACAAATCATGTAAAACAAGGGGCTATGAACTCACCTTAAGTGAGTGATCTGATAATATATATCAAGTGTGGGAATGCTTCACGATTATTCCCGAATGCAACCTAATTCAATATAGGTCATATAAGTACCAAGTACTTTAATTAATAACATTATATAATTCTATAGTTGTTACATCGTACTATCGTTCGGGCTATCATAATAAGAGGTATGACATGACGTTACAGGAGTTAGGACACTTAATTGTATATATATATATATATGACGTGTATATATATATATACATATGCCTAAAGTTTTATAAACTTTGATCATTGTATATAAACATAGGTATTTGTTGAAGTGTACGTTAATTTTTAGGGTTCCGGGAAAACCTAATTGTCATTTATCGCGAAACGTAAACACTTTCATGTATCCGATATAGTAACTTGTGAAACATTAGTAATTATTCTCAAAATAATTGCTTAACCCTTGTTTGTCGTAAACAATAAATTGCTTGATGCCCGTTTACGTTAACTGATCATTTTTAGCTTACGCGATTTAACGTAACGATTTCCATTAAAAACAAACGCGTACAATACAAAAAAATAAATAGCGACTTTATCAACGTCGTACATTGTCCTAAAATACGGGGTGTTATAGTCTCCCCTGGTTAGATGAGCCTTGTCCTCAAGGCTTTAAGATGCAGCACTTGACGACGCTAGTCTTTGAGTACAGATGTGGGTATTTCTCTCGGGAAAGTTCTTCGCGTCCCATGTAAATTTGGACCTGTCCTTGGGAGTTCCATCGGAAACTTGATAATGGGATGCGGCTTCGCTTCAACCATTTAACTTCACGGTCCATGATTTCTATAGGTTCCTCGACAAACTGAAGCTTGTCATCAAAGTGAAGTCCATCCAACGGAACGGCTAAAGGTTAGTCGGATGAACACTTCTTTAGTTGGACAAGTGAAATGTATTATGACTTGCTCAGCTCCTCAGGATGCTCGAGCTTGTATGCAACATTCACAACCCTTTTTTTTACTTGAAAGGTCCAACAAAACCTGGGGATTTTAACTTCCACGTTTGCCCTAAACGTACTCACCCTTTTCCAAGGCGAACTTTAAGCTTCACATTTTTATCCAAACCTCATACTCCATTGGTTTACGGCTTCAAATTTGACGTTAGTCTTTTGCCTATCACGGCGGTTTGCATCCTTTGGCTTTAATTTGAATGATTTTCTCGGTTGTCTCTTGTACTTTTCTGGACCGGTGAGTGAACTGCTCCAACCTAGTCCCAACAAACAGTTGGAACGACATTTATCTACCGATTGTCGCCGCAAAGGGTGCAGCCTTAAATGCTAGCATGATAATTGTTATTGGTATGATACTCGGACCAATAGTACATGTTTAACCCACCATTTCAATGTCGATCACACAAGCACGAAGATATCTTCAGAGTTTGTATGGTTCTCTCGCTTTGTCCGTCGTTTAGCGGCTGATTATGCGTACTCACTATCTAAACTTGTACCCAAAGCTCTTCTGAAGTGGACCTCCAAAATTTGATGCGAACCTTGGGTCACGGTCACAATATCGGAGAAGGTATTCCTTGCCTCGTTATATCTTCCTTTAGGTACATCTTGCCAGTTTCTATAGGGCGGTCAGTTTCCCTCTGGGTATAAAAATTGAAGACCTTTGTAAGTCGGTCAACGATCACCCAATTGGTATCGTACCTTGTGATGATTAGGAAGCTTCGTCGACAAAATCCTTCTGATATTGTCCCATTCCATTGTGGCATCTCAGGTGGCTGTGTTCCATCAAACTTGATTTTTCTGATGTTCGCCTTGTCCTTGCACAGGTCAAGCATTGCTAACATAGGTGGCCGATCATCAGCTTTCATATTGGCCACAATATAGCTTCTTTACGTCTTGATCATTTTCTCTAGAACCTGGATGGTATAGAATACTTAGATTTGTCGGGATCTCGTGCATGATCACGTCCGCAATCTATAACAAGGTAACACCAACTCCTGCCATGAGGTCATAGTGTTCCATCGTCGATGAGGTTCCAACTTTTCCGTCCTAATTGCTTCTGGAAATTTGGCATTTTCAATCAGCATACCTCCAACATCCTCACTCTTGATGTTTTCTGGTTTCCGTGCTTCAGTCTGAGCATTCAAGATTTGCTTAGGAAGATCCAAAAAAAAAAAGGCAATAGTCTTGACTAAGCTAGAATTATTTAACGTGGTTTCGTTCTTTCATGCTCAAAGCATCAGCAACGAAATTTGCTTTTCCGGGTGATAACGAATATCGCTTCGTAATCACTTTGCATCTCTAAAACCATCGACGTTGCCTCATGTTCAATCCTTTTTTTCTAAAATTTGTTGGCAAAACTTTGTGATCGAGTGGAACATAGTACACGTTAAGTTCATATAAATAATGTCTCCAGATCTTGAGAGCGAACACCACTGCACCAAGTTCCAGATCATGAGTAGTATAGTTCTTCTCATGGATCTTTAACTGGCGGGATGCATAAGAAATCACTTTTTCTCTTTGCTTTGACACAGCGCCCTAACCTCTTGATCGATAGCCATCGCGAGTATACGATAAAATCTTCGCTTCCTTTGGGTAAAGCCAGAATTGGTGCACTACACAACTTCTGCTTCAATAACTGGAATGCTGCTTCTTGTTGTCACCCCACGTCAAAAATTGTCCTTCTTTTGAGTGAGATTGGTCATTGTTTGGAATCTTTCATGTATACCTTCAATGATTCATCGATAATACCCAGCAGACCTAAAACTGAGAATTCTCGTTGGTGTCTTAGGAGATGTCCAATCTTTAACGGATTCAATCTTGGCTGGATCCACATGAATGCCTTTACTATCAATCACGTGACCGAGGAACTGTACTTTGGGAATCCAAAATTCACACTTGGAAACGCTTTACATACATCATCTTTCTTCATCAAATCTAAGATTATCTTCAGATGCCTTCGTTGCTCTTGCTTGTTCTTGGAACAATATCATTCAATAAGACAATTTCGAACATGTCAGATAAGGTTGATTACTAGTTCATGAGGTTCCATAACACAGCAAGTGCGTTGGTCAAACCAAAACGGCTTATATTGGGATTTCATAATGTCCATATCGAGTTCTGAGGCTGTCTTCGAGATGTCTTCTTCCCGAACTTCTGTGGTGATAACCTGACTCTATAGGACGGTCTTCGGTAGATACTCGACCTTAACGTTGATCGATTTGTCATCAATTTTGGGCTGTAGCGGATAACGGTTCTTTCACGTTAGTTTGTTTAGTTCCCGATAATTTATGCACATCCGTAACGTTCCAATATTTCTTCTTGAACGTATAGAATGGGAGCTCCCCAATGGTGATGACTAGGTCTTATAACGCTCTTTGTCGGAAAGCTCTTGTAGTTGATCCGCAATTCTTTCATTTCTGATGGGGCCAATCGATAGGTGCCCATGTTACAGGGCTAGCCACCAGGGTACTAGATCGATGTGAAATTAACTTGTCTGGTATGTGGAAGACTGGTAAGTCCTCGGGATAATTACACATCAGGAAAATCTTTAATATCAGTAGTCCTCAATGTCGCTTCATCTATGACTTGTCTTCAATCTCCTTAGTAGTAACATGTGCAAAAAGAGTGGAGTTCCTTTTAGCAGATACTTTTGAACTTGGGTACACTGAGATGATGTTTTGTCGCGTTCCTGTGTCCTTTCCACTAACATCGTCACCGCTGCGAACGATTAGGATTTCGCTCCGGGAGGGGAATACGGAACAATCGTATTAGCAATTCGATAACGGTACTGTATTATGACAACCAGTTATGATTATCGCGTCGGAAACACTACCCATCTCTACCTGGGCATTAGGTTGATATTGAAGGATGTTTAAAAAGTCTTAAAACGTACAACCACATCAATTATAGTATTTATCAATTATCCTACCGTCAGCTAACTCATACGTTATAACCATGATCTAGTGTATGGGGACGATATCAAGCAAAAAGTACTAAATGCAGTAGTTTACGAATCTCATTTCGGCTACCTGTATCAAATAAGATGTAAGCATAACGGTTGTTTAGAAGGAACGTACCCGCAAGTCAGTTGTCTGGGTTGCATCAGCATTTCTAACCCGCATACACTTCGTGGGTCTGTTATTCCCAAGCGCGATTACCTCTATCATTGTTTGTTCAGTTGTCGGGCAGTTTATTTTTAAAGTGGCATTGAGTCCACACTCAAAGAACCATTGCCTGCTGATTATTGGGTTGTTGTTGGTTTACGGTAGTTGTTGTTGTTGGTTATGTTGTTGTTGTTATGGTTGTTTTGTTGTTATTGTTGTTGTTGTTATTGTTGTTGTTTCGTTATTGTTGTTGTTGTTAGCAGGCCGTATCCTACAGTCCCTGGCCAGATGGCCTACCCTTTGCGTTATGCACTAGTGTGGACATGACCTGCTTATGATGGCATTAACACTTGGATACATTAATAGGCTTAGACCCTTCGTTATGGCTTCCTGTCACCTTCTGCCTGCAGCATAGGCCTGGCACTGCTGTTCTGCCTCCTATTTTGTTGTTGTTGGTTTTGATTGTTGCTGGGAAGATCATCATACTTTCTTGTTCCTTTCTGCCTGACGTTCGCATGAGGCATGGGTCTTATCCTCCATTAACTAGTTGTAAATCTCAATAACTTCTTGGCTATGGTCTTCGTCTTTGATGCTTTACACTGCAAGTATCATATCTGGCAATCCACCGATATACTTTTCAATTTGGTCTACCTCTTATGGGAACATTTTGAAACATCAAGGGCTCTAGTTGCTGAAATCTGTCGTGTTATAGGCTCACCACATCGGTGCCCTTAACCTTAAGGTTCCTCATTTTCAGTTGCAATCTTCTTGATTCTCACACTCGGGCGTATTTATCAGTCATCATTTTTCTTCAGTGGCTGCCCATGGCATGGCATAGCTAATTTCTGGAGTGGTGGTCTAACATGGGAATTTCCACCATGTAAGAGCATGTCATGCTGAGGGCAGTCGCGAGGAATTTGTCTTGGCTGGGATAGTTGAACTGGGCAATTCTAATGCTAAACACAGAGATTTCCATTGTCTCAATCATTCGAGTGTGTTGACGACCTACCTCTAGTGCCTTGAAGTCCAAAGGTTTGCATTTTAAGGGAATTCAGAGTAAGTTGTCATTCGCGGAGCAGCTTGGTGCTGGCCTTGGTTCTGAAACCTTGCGGTCGTAGAATTCCTAACTGTTGCTTTGCATTTAGCCATTGCGGCGCAAAAACTCCTTGATTAAGTTAGGCTGAAGTTGTGCCCTAGTTACAGTTGTGGTGTTGGTGGCATTTTGGGGCTGGTGTGACTGGGTTGTTGGTGTTTCATTTGGGTTTAACCTCGTGGGCCTTCCTCTTGGTGCCATTTTCTTTAATACAAACGAAAACATAATTCCCGTTAGATTTCAATTACAATCATATCGTTACATAACAATATGCCTCATAAATAAATATGAATCACCTCGCTACTGTGACCAGAAGAAAATTATTATAAGAGTATGTTATATAAGGCTCTTATTGTAACATACGTATTTAACTTTAAACAAGTATATCAATTATGAATGCATCTCGTCCCCTAATGCAACAAATTGTGTGTCCCATTTAAAAAACCTTTTTATGAATGGAATGTTTGAAAATGGTTATAGTCACCAAAACCATTTTGACCTGGATTTATCTACTTGGCTCTTTGGTTCAATCTGTTAATACCCCCAAATTGGCGTCGCAGCGGAAGAAGTTTTCGGGCGTGTTACTTCAAGATAAACAGCACAAATATATATTAGAAGAACAAAAAGTCATTTAAATTGATTTGCTTAAAACGTCAACATAAAGTTGGTG
Organism: Tanacetum coccineum; assembly: GCA_026074375.1. Taxonomy (NCBI): domain Eukaryota; kingdom Viridiplantae; phylum Streptophyta; class Magnoliopsida; order Asterales; family Asteraceae; genus Tanacetum; species Tanacetum coccineum. Next base: position 7,437 of record BQNB010033889.1, read on the forward strand.
AATTCATAGGTTTCTATAAGTATAACTGTAATTCCCAAAACTATATATATGTGTTTACTGTATTACAAGTTTCGCCCATACAAGACTTGCAACGCATAAACCTACATATATAGGTTTCCTTAAAATATATATAAAATCCCAAAATGTTTCAAGTATCTTATATATTGTAATGAGCACAATATTCCAAATGAGTATAAAACAATGATTACGATTACTCTAAGTTCATCAAACTGCGACGTAGACTTATAAGTATGCCACTTTATTCAAGGCACGGTAAAAATTCATTAGTATATAGTTGTTGGCCCTGTAGACACCAATCCAGTCATAATCGGACATGGTATAACGTTCGTTAGTTCGATCTCGAACTAGTGAGAGCTAATCACCTGAACGGGGATAGTCAATCCCAAATAGATCTATTTTATAACATTCGCGCTCACCCTCCAAGTGATTTACAGTTCATGCAACCTAAGCTAATCCGTAATCATTTCAAAAGTAAAGTATATATATTTGTGACCAAAAATGAAGTCAAGTAATATATCCCATAGCGAGCTATGCAAATAAGTATGTAAACCAATTTGAAATCAACCATGTAAATGCATTTGTAAACAAGCATGTTCTCCCCCAAAACTTATAAAACAAATCATGTAAAACGAGGGGCTATGAACTCACCTTAAGTGAGTGATCTGATAATATATATCAAGCGTGGGAATGCCTCACGATTATTCCCGAATGCAACCTAATTCAATATAGGTCGTATAAGTACCGAGTACTTTAATTAACAACATTATATAATCCTATAGTTGTTACATCGTACTATCGTTCGGGCTATCATAATTAAGAGGTCATGACATGACGTACGAGGAGTTAGGACACTTTAAATCGTAAGTCCAACAACTCGTCAATACGCCATCCGAAGAGGCCTCATTATGAAACACCCTAGTATTATTGCACTCTGATAACCACATAATATTCTATATAGCATAATCACCGACTAATCATTTTAGTGAAATAATATTTATAAAGTGAAAACGTTTATAAATAAACCTTTAGTAAAAATGACCTAGGGGGGGGGGGGGGGGGGGGGGGGGGGGGGGGGGGGGGGGGGGGGTCATGACATGTAAGTACGAGAGTTAGGAACTTTAATATCGTAAGTCTAACAACTAGTCATTACGCCATCGAAGAGGCCTCATTAGGAACCACCCTTGTATTATTGCCTCTGATAACACATAATATTCTATATACATAATCATCGACTAATTCGTTTGTGATAATTAATATTTATAAAGTGGAAAAACGTTTATTTAAATAAACTTTTAGTAAAAAATGACTAGTTTTGGGTTTTAAGTCCATTGCTCGCGTTCTTACGTCCACGTCTTCGTAGTAAAACGAGTGATCAAAATATTACATTTTCAAGTTTTTGATATTCTGTGATGAATAGTGTTTTTAGTTAAAAACAAGCTATTTAGTAGTATTTAGGTTTTACTTGCGTAAACTCTATCGTAATATACTTATCCGTTTGAATCCGATTTTGAGTGATTCCTTATCGAGTGCGTCTATGTTATTGACAAGATGTATTATATTTTATAAGGTGAGTCCATGATAATAGTATTGTTTACTGTTCATAGTTTATAAAAATTACTTTTATAAACTTTAATTATCGTAAACGTCGTAGTTTATTCGTTATAGTTCTGTTTTTAACGATTCTTTCGAGTACGATCTCGAAATTAAAAGTTATATCATATATTAGATGTTTTAAAAACATAACTTTCTGTAATGAATAGTGATTTTTATAAAAATAGTTTTATAAAAGTATTTATCGTCGTAAACTCGTAACTAACGTATCTTTTTCATTATAAATCGGTTTTTCGAGTTTCTTATCATTTTGGAATCGTCATTAGGCGTATTATTTTTATATAATGTCAAACCTACTATCTAAGAGTCGAATTTATACACCCCTTTATTATCCAAGTGTATACTTTTTATAAAAAGCTTATTTTATGTATTTTCAACTAGTAGTTTATTATAAAACCCTAATAACTATATGTAACATATGTGATTTATATAATGTCAAACCTACTGTATGAAATTCGGATTAAAATAGCCCTTTATAACATTTATGTATACTTTTAATCACAACCTTCTTAAGTAAACCTTAAAACCCTAATTTATACAAAATCATGTTTATACTTAAACAACATGTTAACATACTTATAACTCCATTATTCCATGATATATATAACAATATGACATAAGAAAAAGTGTAAAATTTCATAAACATAACTAATAACTCTTTTTACATATTTAAAAGTCCTAAGTGGTGATTTAGCTATAAAGAACATGTAACACATAAAATCATGATAATAAAAAGTATAAAGGTATTAAGAAGACCTTATCAAGAATGTATGTGATGAGAAATAAGTGCTAAACCCGTGTTTAGACTTAAAACCAAAGCTTACAAGCTTATAAACCCTAGATTAGGTTTGAAACCCTAATCTTCCCTTTTCTTCCTTAATCCTTGCAAATGATGATCCAAGGCTTGTAAACACTTTAGTGTGTCTTAGGATTGATGTGTAAAGGCTTGTATAGGTTGTAGAAAAATATTGTATGGATTGTTTAGGATGGCTTATTTAGCCGTGGGTTTTGGCATGAAAGGGAGAGAAAGAAAGTGATTTTTGTTAAGTATAAAGTGTATGTAAATTCTTCATATGAATGCATGTATATATAGGAGAAAGAAATAGATATCTTCTAGTTGCTAACTTTGACTAGAAAAGTCCAAGGGGGGGGGTCTTGGGCCGTGGGTTCAAGGGAACAAGGGGGAGGGAAACAAGGGTTTAAGTGCTTATGTTTCTTGTGTTCTTAAGTCCCCTATAAGAGACATCATCCCATGGAATTAAGGGATGATGTTCTTAGCTAATTTCTTTCCTTTTCTAGTTTATTACTTGCACTTTGTTTAATTAAAATGGAAGTGAAAGTTTATAAGTTAAAGTAAAGTGTAGTTTTTATATAAAAGTATACTTGTAAAGTCTTGGTTATTTTTGTAAAGTATTTGTTATCTTGTATATACATATGAGACGTGTATATATATATATATATACATATGCATAAAGTTTTATAAACTTTGTTCATTGAATAAAAACCTAGGTATTTGTTGAAGCGTATGTTAGTTTTTACGGTTCCGGGAATACCTAATTGTAATTTATCGCGAAACGTAAACGCTTTCACGTATCCGATAAAATAACTTATGAAATGTTAAAAATTATTCTCAAAATAATTACTTAACCCTTGCTTGATGTAAACAATAAATTGCTTTATTCCCGTTTACGTTAACTGATTATTTCTAGCTTACGCGATTTAACTTAACGATTTCCATTAAAAACAAACGCGTACAATATAAAAAAAATAAACAATGACTTTATCAATGTCGTACATTGTCCTAAAACACGGGGTATTATAATCACTTTATCTCCAACCTCAAACTCCATCGGCTTACGCTTCAAATCAGCGTAGCTCTTTTGCCTATCACGAGCGGCTTGCATTCTTTGCTTAACTTGAATGATTTTCTCGGTCGTCTCTTGTACTATCTCTGGACCAGTGAGTTGAACTTCTCCAACCTCAGCCCAACAAACAGGCAAACGACATTTTCGACCGTAAAGTGCCTCAAAGGGTGCAACCTTAATGCTAGCATGATAACTGTTATTGTATGAAAACTCGACCAATGGCAAATGTTTAACCCAACCATTTCCAAAGTCGATCACACAAGCACGAAGCATATCTTCGAGAGTTTGAATGGTTCTCTCGCTTTGTCCGTCAGTTTGCGGATGATATGTCGTACTCATATCTAAACTTGTACCCAAAGCTTTCTGAAGTGACCTCCAGAAATTTGATGCGAACCTAGGGTCACGATCACAAATAATCGAGACCGGTATTCCATGCCTTGTTACTACTTCCTTTAGGTACATTCTCGCTAGTTTCTCCAGAGGGTCAGTTTCCCTCATGGGTATAAAAATCGCGGACTTTGTAAGTCGGTCAACGATCACCCAAATGGTATCGTACCCTTGTGATGACTTAGGAAGCTTCATGACAAAATCCATCATGATATTGTCCCACTTCCATTGAGGTATCTCGGGTTGTACCAACAAACCCGATTGTCTCTGATGTTCGGCCTTGACCTTAGCACAGGTCAAGCACTTGCTAACATAGGTGGCGATGTCGGCTTTCATATTGGGCCACCAATATAGCTTCTTTACGTCTTGATACATTTTCTCGGAACCTGGATGGATAGAATACTTTGATTTGTGGGACTCGTGCATGATCACAGTCCGCAAATCGCCATAACAAGGTAACCAACTCCTGCCATTGAGGCATAGGGTTCCATCCGTACGAGGTTCCAACTTTTCCGTCCTAATTGCCTCTGGAAATTTAGCATTTTCAATCAGCATACCTCCAACATCCTCACTCTTGATGTTTTCTGGTTTCCGTGCTTCAGTCTGAGCATTCAAGATTTGCTTAGGAAGATCCAAGCTAATAGTCATGACTAAAGCTCGAACTCTTAACGGTGGTTCCCGTTCTTTCCTGCTCAAAGCATCAGCAACGACATTTGCCTTCCCTGGGTGATAACGAATATCGCAATCGTAATCACTAAGCAACTCTAACCATCGGCGTTGTCTCATGTTCAGTTCCTTCTGATCAAGAATGTGTTGTAAGCTCTTATGATCAGTGAACACTGTACACTTGGTTCCATACAGATAGTGCCTCCAAATCTTTAGAGCGAACACTACTGCTCCAAGTTCCAGATCATGAGTAGTATAGTTCTTCTCATGGATCTTTAACTGGCGGGATGCATAAGAAATCACCTTTTCTCTTTGCATCAACACAGCGCCCAAACCCTTCTTTGAAGCGTCGCAGTATGCGATGAAATCTTCGCTTCCTTCAGGTAAAGCCAGAATTGGTGCACTACACAACTTCTGCTTCAATAACTGGAACGCTGCTTCTTGTTTGTCACCCCACTCAAACTTGACCTTCTTTTGAGTGAGCTTGGTCATTGGTTTGGCGATTTTTGAAAACCCTTCAATGAATCGTCGATAATACCCAGCAAGACCTAAAAACTAAGTACCTTTCACTTTTAAATTCCATAACTCACCTCGTACATCTATCTTCATCTCGTTCCCCCTCTGAAACAATACTTGTCTGCATTTTCTTCTTCAGATCAGTTCCGTCATTGCATATGCAACCTCATGACAACATCATAACGTTGAATTCCACCACGTAGAGCACCTGCCTAGTAGCGTACAATTAGAAAACTTGATCTGATTTTTCCACATAGAGCAATACAATACTCGAAATACCGTCTACCACCTTGTCCAAACCACTGAGTTAATTCAACAAATCCCTCAGTGCCTTTGAAATATAGGGTTTGGCACTTCATAAAGTCTTGGTAAGTGCACTCTCGAACAACGCTTTCATTCCTCCTGACACCCATTGCTGAAGTATGGCTATCATTGCCATTTCTGGTTGCATCACGTGCTGCCAGTACGACAGTGACACCTTGGTCAATCATCGCCTGTAGCTGGGCATTGGTGACAGACGTGGTGGTGGTGGTGGTTGTGGCTGGTGATGCTCGTGTAGTTCTTTTTGGTGCCATTTCCTTCAAAATCCCAAAAATGTAAAATTAGTTTAATTCCCAAAGTTGTGCTCTGAAATTAGAGTGTTGTGAGGTGATGTATGGTTAATAAGAATATGCGCTCATGGCATAAATTGAATGATGGTAAGATATCATGTCTCATAGCTTAATGTTTAGGTAGCGTTTAGTAGGACCTACGAGCTTAGTAGCACTACTCTTCCCTAAGGAAAATGTTCCAGTATATCTATATAAATAACCCTTATTATAAATAATTGAAAGAGTTATGCTCTAATGGTAGTGGTAAGTATATATATCCATAAGTCACTTTTACAAAGTCATCAAGTAGTGAGTGTCATGACACATATCAAACAAATATTCATATAGTGAGGTCTCACCACTATAAATACGCATAATTGTTCACATAATGCCTTACGAGACCTAACCATCCTCCGAGGGAATATATCAGCACCTTGATTGTGTCACAACTTGTCATGATCCATCTCCAACCATCAAACCAAGAACTGTCTTGAGATAGTCATGAACTGGTACACATCTCGACCTATTTCAACAAATTTACTCGACGTTGGACAATACTCGAATTTTTATGTTCCTCTAACTTTATATAATTATCTTATTGCATGTATATCATGCATGGTCTTGAGGCTATGGTGCAACCCACCATACATTGACAGGGTTCTAGTGTTCGTCCTCCCAAGAAAAGTCTACAGTGCTATCTTTGGTATATAAGATATATATAAAACCCTCATAGTAGATTACCGTACTATAATATGAACACGTAATGTATCATGTAAGCATCTAGTCTAGAACCAAACTAATGCAGCAACTAGTATATGCATGTATGTATGCATGTATGTCCCGTGCAACCCCTTTTGCACTAAAGCAATGTTTAAAAATGGTTATAGTCCAGCAAAACATTTTTGACCTAGTTCTTTATAACCTTGGCTCTTGATACCAATCTCTAACACCCCCAAAATGGGTCGTAGCGGAATAAGAATATCCGGGGCGTGTTACTTCAATGATCAATAGCACAAGATAATATAAGAATGACACAAAAAGTCGTTTAAACTGATACATTGGATTTAATTAAAAGACATAATACAAAAGCATAAAGCTTTACTTGTTCCTTGTTTAATATTACAAAAGTTGACAATACATTTCCCAAAATATGATGCACATAAATCTTTAAGCGTGTTATCCAAAATGTAAACCAATGCATCCCTGGTACCTTATGCCTATTGACCTCCTGAAAACATTGCTTAAAACGTCAACATAAAGTTGGTGAATTCATAGGTTTCTGTAAGTATAACTGTAATTCCCAAAACTATATATATGTGTTTACTGTATTACAAGTTTCGCCCATACAAGACTTGCAACGCATAAACCTACATATATAGGTTTCCTTAAAATATATATAAAATCCCAAAATGTTTCAAGTATCTTATATATTGTAATGAGCACAATATTCCAAATGAGTATAAAACAATGATTACGATTACTCTAAGTTCATCAAACTACGACGTAGACTTATAAGTATGCCACTTTATTCAAGGCACGGTAAAAATTCATTAGTATATAGTTGTTGGCCCTGTAGACACCAATCCAGTCGTAACCGGACATGGTATAACGTTCGTTAGTTCGATCTCAAACTAGTGAGAGCTAGTCTCACAACCGAACAGGGATTGGTCAATCCCAAATAATCTATTTTATAACATTCCGCTGCTCAAACAACCCTCCAAGTTATTTACAGTTTCAGCACCCTAAGCTTAATCCGTAAATCATTTCAAAAGTAAAGTATATATATTTGTGACCAAAAATGAAGTCAAGTAATATATCCCATAGTGAGCTATGCAAATAAGTATGTAAACCAATTTGAAATCAACCATGTAAATGCATTTGTAAACAAGCATGTTCTCACCCCAAAACTTATAAAACAAATCATGTAAAACGTGGGGCTATGAACTCACCTTAAGTGAGTGATCTGATAATATATATCAAGCGTGGGAATGCTTCACGATTATTCCTGAATGCAACCTAATTCAATATAGGTCGTATAAGTACCGAGTAATTTAATTAATAACATTATAACATTTCTATATGTTACATCGTACTATCGTTTCGGCTATCATAATTAAGAAAGGTCCATGACATGACGTACGAGGGAGTTAGCCACTTTTAAATCGTAAGTCCAACAACTCGTCAATAACGCCATCCGAAGAGGCCTCAATTATGAAACCCCTAGTATTTATAGCAACTTTGATAACCACGTAATATTTCTATATTAGCAATTCACCGACTAATCGTTTTAGTAAATAAATTTATCACAGTGAAACGTTTATAAATAAACCTTTTTGTAAAAATGACCTCACTTGGTCGTTTTAGAAGTCCTTGCTCGCGTTTTCTTTCCTTACGTTCCACCGTCTTCGTAAGTAAGACGAGTGATCAAAATATTACATTTTCAATTTTTGATATTCTGCGATGAAATATGTTTTTACTGTTCACAAACAGCTATTTACCTCGTTTTTAGGTTTTAATTAGCGTAAACTCTAATCGTAATAACTTATCCGTTTTAATCCCGATTCTAGTGATTCCTTCGAGTACGTCTTTGTTATTGAAAGGTGTATTATAATATTTTATAAAGTTGGGTCTTGCTGATTAATAGTACTTTTACTGTTCATAGTTTATAAATTATTTTAATAAACTTTAAATATCGTAAACTCGTAGTTTATTCGTTATATATTTGCCGTTTTATAAAAACGATCTTTGATACGATCTCCGAAATTAAAAGTTAAACATATATTAGATGTTTTAAAAACATAACTTTCTGTAATGAATAGTGATTTTTATAAAAATAGTTTTATAAAAGTATTTATCGTCGTAAACTCGTAACTAACGTATCTTTTTCGTTATAAATCGGTTTTTCGAGTTTCTTATCATTTTGGAATCGTCATGAGGCGATATTCTATATAATGTCAAACCATACTGTAATGAAAAATTAATTCGATTAAATAGCCCTTAAATAACATTTATGTAACTTTACATCACAACCTTCTTAAGTAAACCTCTAAACAACCCTAATTTAACAAAAATCAGTTTATACTTTAAACAACATGTTAACATACTTATAACCCATTATTCCATGATATATATAACAATATGACATAAGAAAAAGTGTAAAATTTCATAAACATAACTAATAACTCTTTTTACATATTTAAAAGTCCTAAGTGGTGATTTAGCTATAAAGAACATGTAACACATAAAATCATGATAATAAAAAGTATAAAGGTATTAAGAAACCTTATTCAAGATGTCTGTGATGAAAATAATTGCTCAAACCCGTGTTAGTACTTAAACAAAGCTTGCAAGCTTATAAACCCTAGATTAGGTTTCAAACCCTAATCTTCCATTTTCTTCCTTAATTCTTGCAAATGATGACCCAAGGCTTTGTAAACACTTTATAGTTAAAAACTTAGAGTGATGTGAAAGGCCTTGTATAGGTTGTAGAAAAATATTGTATGGATGTTTAGGGATGGCTTATTTAGCCGTGGGTTTTGGCATGAAAGGGAGAGAAAGAGAGTGATTTTTGTTAAGTATAAAGTGTATGTAAATTCTTCATATGAATGCATGTATATATAGGAGAAGGAAATAGATATTTTCTAGTTGCTAACTTTGACTAGAAAAGTCCAAGGGGGGGGGGGGTCTTGGGCCGTGGGTTTAAGGGAACAAGGGGAGGGAAATAAGGGTTTAAGTGCTTATGTTTCTTGTGTTCTTAAGTCCCCTATAAGAGACATCATCCCATGGAATTAAGGGATGATGTTCTTAGCTAATTTCTTTCCTTTTCTAGTTTATTACTTGCACTTTGTTTAATTAAAATGGAAGTGAAAGTTTATAAGTTAAAGTAAAGTGTAGTTTTTATATAAAAGTATACTTGTAAAGTCTTGGTTATTTTTGTAAAGTATTTGTTATCTTGTATATACATATGAGACGTGTATATATATATACATATGCATAAAGTTTTATAAACTTTGTTCATTGAATAAAAACCTAGGTATTTGTTGAAGCGTATGTTAATTTTTACGGTTCCGGGAATACCTAATTGTAATTTATCGCGAAACGTAAACGCTTTCATGTATCCGATAAAATAACTTATGAAATGTTAAAAATTATTCTCAAAATAATTACTTAACCCTTGATTGACGTAAACAATAAATTGCTTTATGCCCGTTTACGTCAACTGATTATTTCTAGCTTACGCGATTTAACTTAACGATTTCCATTAAAAACAAACGCGTACAATAAAAAAAATAAACAGTGACTTTATCAACGTCGTACATTGTCCTAAAACACGGGGTGTTATAATCACTTTATCTCCAACCTCAAACTCCATTGGCTTACGCTTCAAATCAGCGTAGCTCTTTTGCCTATCATGAGCCTTGGCATCCCTTATGCTAACCTTGGAAATATTTTCTCGGTCGGCTCTTGTACTATCCCTGGACCATGAGTTGAACTTCTCCAACCTCAGCCCAAACAAACAGGCGAACGACATTTTTTGACCGAAAGTGCCTCAAAGGGTGCACAGCCTTAATGCTAAGCATGATAACTATATTGTCATGAAAAATCGACCAATGGCAAATGTTTAACCCACCATTACCGAAAGTCGATTACGCAAGCACGAAGCATCTCTTCGAGAGTTTGAGAATGGTCTCTGACCTTTATCTGTCAGTTTGCGGATGATATGTAGTACTCATATCTAAACTCGTACCCAAAGCATTCTGAAGTGACCTCCAGAAATTTAATGCGAACCTAGGGGTCACGATCAACAAATAATCGAGACCGGTATTCATGCCTCTTACTACTTCCTTAGGTAGAACTTGCCAGTTTTCATCCAGAGGGTCAGTTTCCCACATTGGTATAAAGATTGCGGACTTGTAAGTCGGTGTCAACGATTACCCAATATGGTGTCATAACCCTTGGATGACTTAGAAGCTTCGGTACAAAATTCATCGTGGATAGTGTCCCCACTTACCATTGAGGTACTCGGTTGTACCACAAATCGATTGTCTCTGATTTCGGTATCTTGACCTTTAAGCACAGGTCAAGGCACCTTGCTAACATAGGTGGCGATGTCAGCTTTCATATTAGGCCATCCCCCCCCAATATAGCTTCTTTAACGTCCTTGATTTACATTTTCTGGAACCTGGATGGATAGAATCTTTGATTGTGGGACTCGTGCATGATCACAGTCCGTAAATCGCCATAACTAGGTAACCAACTCCTGCCATTGAGGCATAGGGTTCCATCCGTACGAGGTTCCAACTTTTAAGCCTTAATTGCCTCTAGAAATTTAGCATTTTCTATCAGCATACCTCCAACATCCTTGCTCTTATATGTTTTCTTTCTGGTTTTCCGTGCATCATCTGAGCTTTAAGATTTGCTTAGGAAGATCCAAGCTAAAATGACCAGGACTAAAGGCTCGAACTCCTTAACGTGGTATCCCGTTTCTTTTTCCTGGTCAAAGCATCACAACGACATGTCTTCCCTGGTGATAACGAAATATCCGCAATCATAAATCACTAAGCAACTCTAACCATCAGCGTTGTCTCATTTTATTCCTTCTGATAAGATATGTTGTACCACTTATGATCAAGTGAAACACCGTATACATTACCAAAAGATAGAGCCTCCAAATCTTCAAAGCGAAACACTACTGTTAAGTTCCAGATCATTAGATAGTATAGTTCTTCTTATGAATCTTTAACTGGCGTGATACATAAGAAATCACCTTTTCCCCTTTGCACAACAAGCGCCCAAACCCCTTGATCGAACATCGATATACATAACATCTTCGCTCTTCGGGCAAAGCCAGGATTGTGCACTAACACAACTTCTGCTTCAATAATTGAACGCATGCTTCTTTGTTTGTCACCCCACTCAAACTTGACGCTTCTTTTAAGTGAGCTTGTCATTGGTGTGGCGATCCTTAGAAAACCCTTCAAGACTCTCGATAATACCCAGCAAGATCTAAAAAATGATGAATCCCGTTGGTGTCGTTAGGAGATGCCCAATCTTTAAACGGATTCGATCTTGGCTGATCTACATGAAGCCTTTATTATCAAATCACCGTGACCCGAAGAAGTACTTAGGAAGTCCAAAATTCACACTTGGAAAATTTTGCATACAACTCCCCTTTCTTTAACAATTCCAGTATTATTTTCATATGCTTTTCATGTTCTTACTTGTTCTTGGAATAGATCAAAATATCATCAATAAAACAATACAAATTTACGTCCCAATAAGGTTTGCACACCCGGTTCATGAGTTCCATAAACACAGGCAAAGGTGCGTTGGTCAAACAAAACCATAACTTGAAATTCATAATGTCCATATCAGTTCTGAAGGCATTCTTGAGATGTCTACCTTCCTTTCTCGAACCCTCAATTGGTGATAACTACCTTCAAGGTCGCTCATCGAGTAGACACTCGACCTTGAAGTTGATTAAATAAGTCATCAAGTCTTGGTAGCGGTAACGGTTCTTCACCGTTATTTGTTTAAATACCCGATAAATCTATGTGCATCCGCAACAGATCCATTCCTTTTTTCTTCTTGCGAATAGAACTGGAGCTCCCCATGTAACGAACTAGGTCTTATAACGCTTGTCGGAAACTCTTGTAGTTGATCGCCGCCAATTCTTTCATTTCTGATAGGGCCAATCGATAAGGTGCCCGTGCTACAGGTGCAGCACCAGGTACTAGATCAATGTGAAATTCCACTTGTCTGGTATGTGGAAGACCTGGCAAGTCCTCGGAAAATACTTCGGGAAAGTCTTTGACGATCGGTACATCTTCTTTGACTTATCTCTAGTCTCCTTGATGGTAACATGTGCCAAAAAGACGTGACATCCTTTTAGCAGATACTTCTGGGTCTTGGTGCACGAGATGATGTTTAATTGAGTCCCGCGTTCATTTCTACTTCCGTCTCCATGAAAAATTAAGATTTCGCTCCCAAAGGGGATACGAACGATCTTCTTAGCACAGTCAATAATGGCTTGGTATTTCGTCAACCAGTCCATGCCAATTATGACGTCATAAGTACCCATTTCTACAGGCATTAGGTCAACGTGGAACGGATGGTTTAGAAAATTTAACGTTGCAAACCCAGTAATAACAAGTATTACCCAAATTTATTCTATCGTCAGCTAATCACCGTTATAACCATGATCTAATGTAGTAGGGGTTCTATTAATCAAAGTAACAAAATTGGAGTAGACACAAAAACTTCTATCCGCACCAGTCATCAATAAAGATGGAAGCACACGTTTGTTTAGGAAGAAAACTACCCGTCACAACGTTGTTTGTTTGTGTTTTGCCCTGCAACCCCCACTGCATAAGCTTTTGGCTACACCGTTACCATTTTCCTTCTGTTCCTTGTTCTTCCACTGGGGGCAGTCCTTCTTGAAGTGGCCTGGGGCCCCACACTCAAAGCAAGTGATGGCATTGGTATTTGCCCCTTGGCCTCTTTGGGTGTTTGTTGTTGTTGAGGTTGCTGTTTTGTTATGTTGTTACAGTATGTTGTGTGTTATTATTGTTACGGTTGTATGTTGTTGTTATTCCACAGTTCAGGCCGGATCCTATCAGCCTTGGCCAGGTGGCCCATCTTCTTGCAGTTATTGCATGTTGGTATACAAGGACCGTAACGGTTGAAGTTACACTTGGGACATAGGGGTTTATTCCCTTTATACGGTTTCTTGTTACCGTTCCCTGCAGCATAAGCCCTGCCTGTGTTCTGCCTTTTGTTCTGTTGTTGGTTTTGGTTGTTTCGGGAAGTGTCTTCTAACTTCCTCTTGTTTTCTGCCTGTCTCTCAGCAAAAGTGTTAATTCTCCTATCCATTAGTTCAGTCGCCATCTCAATAGCCTCTTGCATGGTTTTCGGCTTCGATGCCACAACACTTGAGTGAATCAGGTCGGGCATCCCACCGACATACCTTTCAATTTTGTCAGTCTCTTCAGGAAACATCCTGTCACACAGCAATGCTAGTTCCTGGAAACGTTGGTTGTAAGCTACCACATCGGTGCCTTTTACTTTTAGGTTCCACATCTCTGCCTCAATCTTCTTGATTTCATTCCTCGGACAATATTTAGCTGTCATCTTCTTTTTCAAGTCAGTCCACGTCATTGCATATGCAACATCATTAGTCACTGTCCTAACATGTGAGTTCCACCATGTTAGAGCAATTCCCATAAGAGTACAAGTGGCGAACTTCACTTGATTCTCCATGGTGCAGTTACTTATGCGAAACACAGTTTCCATCCTCTCAAACCATTGGGTCAAGTCGACCACTCCTTCGGTGCCCCTGAAGAATAAAGGTTGACATTTCATGAAGTCTTGATAAGTGCACTCCCGAATAGCGCATTCATTCCTTCTGACACCTGTTCCCGAGGTATGGCTATCATCGCCATTTTGGGTTGTATCACGTGCTGCCAATACAGCAGTGACACCCTGGTCGATCATGGCCTAAAGTTGGGCATTGGTGACATATGTGGTGGTAGTAGGGTCTGCAACTGGTGGGGGAGTTGTGGTGACTGGTGTTGACCTCATAGTTCTCCTTATTGGTGCCATTTTCTTCAAATCACAAGAAAACGTAATACCTGTTAGATTTCCTAAAATCTTAACCATAACCCGATGTATACATAATAATTAAAACGAAATTACATCACACGGTGAAATACACAACAGTATTGAAATTAACAAATCGACATTCATTCATAATAAATTCGATTTCATACAAAACATAATCCATCCCTTCCATATATAACTTGGAAAAATAATACATGATTGGTTTAAATACAAAATGATCACAACACTTAGGTTACGAGACAAAATAAACAACCTAAAGCCATACTAGCTGAGATATACTTGTAACACTTAGTAGGCTGTACAAAGTAGCAAATACATGAACAAAAGATCTAAACAGGGTAGCTAGACAAAACAAAAGATCTATACAGTCTGCTAGCTGGGAATAACCCATAATACTTAACAGACTGCATAGTAGCTACAATCATAACCAAGTCTAAGAACTGCTACCGGCCTCCTCTGGTAGCTCTGGCTCTGCAGGACCCTTAGCAGGTCCCTGCTGTCTCTGAAGCTCGATCATCTAGGTCTTAAGGCTCTTCACTATCTTTAGTGCCTCAACTAACTGTTTCTGTCTCCGACGGTCTGCTGCCAGCATCTCTGAAATCACCGCTTGTCTCCTACGGTCCGCTGCTCGTAACTCAGTGATCTCTGACTGCTGAGCCATGACCGTAGTCTGAAGTGACATGCCCTCGGAACGTACCTGGTCGCAGGCATCCATCGACTGTGCCCAAGCGGCACGAGAAACTCTGGCCTCCTCCTCCATCAGTAGAGTAGTGCGTCTATGAAATGGCCTATCTTTGTACAACATGTTGACTCGGCCTCTAAGTAGAGCCCGGTCATGTCGTGCATCCTCCAACTAAGAATATATGATATCATCCTCTTGGTCAACAGTAGTAGCAAGCTCGGTAACTCTCTGATTGACCCCCTTTAGGGTGGTTGGTGCAATCTCTTGGATGGCTCCTACAAGGTCATCCCATGTATCCGTAATACCATAGCCTAACTCACTAGACATCTGGCGTCCTGGAGCAACATCTAACATATCAGCAAATCCATAAAGGTCTGCCCTAGCTATGGCAGGTCCATCCTGCCTAGCAGCACCTGCTGCCGAACTCTCCCCGACCTCGTACCCAGGGGTAGGAGCAGTATGACACGGCCTCTTACGAAGCGGTAAATAAATCTCAGGAATCTCAGTCTCATGAATAGGAGACGGTAGTGCATCTCTCTGTCTAATGCTGGCAGCTCGGGATCCTAGAGATCCCTCAATATATGTAGGGCTGTTGGGTGGTGGTGATGGTATAGGTAATGGCGGAGAGGGTATTTGAGGGAGTGGTGATGAGTATGGAGAGAGGGGTGATAATGGTGGAGTAGGTAAGGCAAGCAACCTCTCAGCAACTTCCTCAGAGAGGAACGGTGCCGGCGCCTGGGGTCTGATGGACGTCCTAGCCGTGACGCGGTAAGCAAGGTATGGGTCCTGATCAACTAAAAAAGCGACAGCTGCAGGGTCGGTAGGAGCTAAGTGCTCCTCCTCCTCTGCATCATCATCATCATCATCGTCATCATCAGATGACTCCTCATCATCCCTATCGTCTCCTCTGTCAGCAGGATAGTCGGCTGGATCCTCCTCAGGATCCCCCTCATTATCCTCCTCCGGGTCCTCCTCAGGGTTGGACTCCGGTATATACCCTGGTGACTGATGAGTAGGTGAGTCAACAGCAGGAATTGGCTGCTCCTCAGCCGGGAATACCTCATCGTCCACTGGTAAGAACTCCGGATAAACAGGCTCTGGAATAAATGGTACGTAAATAGGTGAAGGTGGTGCCTGCTCTGGCTCCTCAGGGCCAGGCACGTAATCCGGAGATGGTGAAGCCTGAAAAATAGGTCCCTCGACTCCTGGTGACCCCATGTCAGATGGGTCCTCATATGGACTGGATATCGCAGTATACGTAACTGTAGAATCTTCCAAATCCGACATGCTCGAACTGAAAAAAATCAAAAGTAACCTATATAAGTATATTAATATAAGACTCTTATCCTTATATACGTAATATAGTATAAACACGTATATCAATTATGCATGTATCTAGTCTAACCGACTAATGCAACAACTAGTATATGAATACCCCGTAAAAACCCTTTTGTATGTATGCAATGTTTGAAAACGGTTATAGTCCAGCAAAAACATTTTGACCTGGTTCTCTATAACCTTGGCTCTTGATACCAATCTGTAACACCCCCAAAATGGGTCGCAGCGGAATAAGGATCCGGGGCGTGTTACTTCAAGATCAACAGCACAAGATATATATAAGAACGACACAAAAAGTCGTTTAAATTGATACATTGGATTTAATTAAAAGACATATTACAAAAGCTTATAGCTTCACTTGTTCCTTGTTTAATATTACAAAAGATGACATAGATTTCCCAAAATATGATATAAAAGTCTTTAAGCGTGCAATCCAAAACGTAACCCAATGCATCCTTGGCACCTCGTGCCTATTGACCTCCTGAAAACATTGCTTAAAACGTCAACAAAAATGTTGGTGAATTCATAGGTTTATGTATTTAAATTATGCAGGACCGCAAGACTTTCCCGTGATGTTACAACATATGCAAACAATCACAAAACCAGATTACTGTTGCACTAAGCTCATGACACTGAAGCTCAACCTATATTTGCTATTTTAGCAGTTATTTTGCCCGTACAGATGTTGTAACCCGCAACATCCAAATTCGACATGGTCAATGTTCGTTCCCGGTGATAGCTAATTACCCAATCGGGGAGGTTAATCCTAATAGATCTATTTATAACATTCGCGCTCACATAATGTAATTTCCAACTACATCTATGCAATTGATAGTTCATGATAATGGGCTTAACTTGGGTTATCGCTACTTAGGCAAACATGTAATCAATGCAAAATATCCACTTGCGTCCAATTTGTAAAACAAAGCATGTTTCCACCCCAAATAATAGTAAATCAGTAAAACTGTAAAAAGTGTGGGGCTATGAACTCACCTCAAGTGAGTGATCTGATAATTTATATCAAGTGTGGGAATGCTTCACGATTATTCCCGAATGCAACCTAATTAAATATAGGTCGTATAAGTACCGAGTACTTATATTAATAACATAATATAATCTTATAGTTGTTACATCGTACTATCGTTCGGGCTATCATAATTAAAGAGGTCATGACATGACGTACGAGGAGTTAGGACACTTTAAATCGTAAATCCAACAACTCGTCGATACGCCATCCGAAGAGGCCTCATTATGAAACTCCCTAGTATTATAGCACTTTGATAACCACGTAATATTCTATATAGCATAATCACCGACTAATCGTTTTGGTAAAATAATATTTATAAAGTGAAAACGTTTATAAATATACTTTTCGTAAAAATGACCTAATTTGGTCGTTTTAAGTCCGTTGCTCGCGTTTCTTACGCCCACGTCTTCGTAGTAAGACGAGTGATCAAAATATTACATTTTCATGTTTTTGATATTCTGCGATGAATAGTGTTTTTACTGTTCACAACAGCTAGTTAGTCGTTTTTAGGTTTTAATTGGTGTAAACTCGTAATCGTAATAACTTATCCGTTTTAATCCCGATTTTAGTGATTCCTTCGAGTACGTCTTTGTTATTGAAAGATGTATTATATTTTATAAAGTTGAGTCCACTGATGAATAGTACTTTTTACTGTTCATAGTTTATAAAATTACTTTTATAAACTTTAATTATCGTAAACGTCGTAGTTTATTCGTTATAGTTCCGTTTTTAGCGATTCTTTCGAGTACGATCTCGTAATTAAAATTATATCATATTTTTTATGTTTTAAAAATATCACTTTCTCTAATGAATAGTAAATTTTATAAAAATAGTTTTATAAAAGTATTTCTCGTCGTAAACTCGTAACTAACGTATCTTTTTCGTTATAAATCGGTTTTTCAAGTTTCTTATCATTTTGGAATCGTCATGAGACGTATTATTTTTGTATAATGTCAAATCCACTGTATGGAATTCGGATTTAAAACAGCCCCTAATTATCCATGTGTATATCTTTATAAAAAGCTTATTTTATGTATTATTTACTTTAGTAGTTTACTATAAAAACTCTTATAACTATATTTAACATATGTGATACTTATATTAATGTCCATTAGTCCACATATCTTTCATTTGTCCATGATTAACAAGTTATTTATACACATTTACTTGAAACATATTAAATAAACTTTATAAACCCTAATTATTACATAATCATGTTTATACTTAAACAACATGTTAACATACTTTTGAATCCATTTTTCCATGATGTATATAACAATATGACATAAGAAAAAGTGTATAATTTCATAAACATAAGTGATAACTCTTTTTACATATTAAAAAGTCTTAAGTGGTGATTTAGCTATAAAGAACATGTAACACATAGAATCATAATAATAAAAAGTATAAAGGTATTAAGAAGACCTTAGCAAGGATGGATGAGATGAGAAACAAATGCTAAACCCATGTTTAGACTCAAAACCCAAGCTTGCAAGCTTATAAACCCTAGATTAGGTTTGAAACCCTAATCTTCCCTTTTCTTCCTTAATCCTTGCAAATGATGATCCAAGGCTTGAAAACACTTTAGTGTGTCTTAGGATTGATGTGTAAAGGGTTGTATAGGTTGTAGAAAAATAAAGTATGGTTTGATTAGGATGGCTTAGTGAGCCGTGGGCTTTGGAGAGAAAGAGAGAAAAAGAGAGTTGATTTTGATAAGTGTAAAGAGTGTATGTTTTTCTTCATATGAATGCATGTATATATAGGAAAGTGATTAGATATTTTAGCTAGCTAACTTTGACTAGAAAAGTCCAAGGAGGGGGGGTCTTGGGCCGTGGGATTCAAAGGGACCAAGGGGAGGGAAACAAGGGCTTAAATGCCTTTGTTTATGTGTTCCTCCTAATGGGAACCCTCTCCCATGAACTTAGGGAAGGTGTATCTAGTTTAATTTCCAATTCTTCTCTTTATACATGTTACCAGTGATATTTATAAAGAAAGTGTTTTTGCTAAGTAAACAAGTTTTTATAAAAAGTAAAGTGGTAGTTTTTATTCTTAAATGTTTTAATTGTAAGTCTTGGTAATTTTGTAAGTATTTGTTATCTTGGGTTATACCTTATGAGACGTTGTATGTATTTAATATACATATGCACTAAAGTTTTATCTAAACTTTTGATCATTGTCATATAAACGTAGGTATTTGTTGATAGACGTACGTTAATTTTTTTATGGTTCTGGATTACCTAATTGTCATTTATCGCGAAACAGTAAAACGGCTTTCACGTATCCAATAAAATAAATTGTATAATGTTAATCAAAGTATTCTCAAAATAATTACGATAACCCCTTGTTTGACGTAAACATTAATTTTCTTATTGCCTGTTTACGTTAACTGATCATTTCTAGCTCACCGCGATTAACTTAACGATTTCCATTAAAAACAATACGCGTTTCAATACTAAAAATAAATAGGGTCTTTATCAAAGTAGTACATTGTCCTATAACACGGGTTGGTGTTATAGCAGGTCTAAAAGTCATTCATGATCCTATTGGTCAATCCCCATGGAAGAATGCTACGAAGGATTATGAAGAAAGCACATGGGGTCAAGGAATTTACACTAAAACCTTTTATAAAGAAGCACAAATGACTCCCAATCATTGGACTGCCAGCTTGGCAATCCCCAATGTGCTTCTCTTTCATCTAACGGACCAAAATTCAAGATAAAAAAGAGAAAAGGAAGGATAGGGTCAAGTGATGGAGATTGAGAGGAGCAGGCTTTGAGGACTAGAACCTTATCTTAGGCTTAAAATACAAGGCTAAGCCTCACACACAAAGGAGTAGTTTTTTAGGGTTTCTAGTAGCTTATTAGTTATAGCTTATTGTAATTATCATGCTTTCTTAGTGTAATTTCGTTTTCAAGTATTGTAATCAGTGATATTCATCAATATAAGTCAAGTTTCCTGTTTTAATTTGTGTTTAAATCCAGGTTTTTATTGTCCTTAAATGTGCTTTAATAGTTAATATGCTCTCCATTATTTGTCGCTTTTACTAAAACACGGGGTGTTATAGCAGGTCTAAAACGTCATTCAAGCATCCTATTGGTCAATCCTCATGGAAGAATGCCACGAAGGATTATGAAGAAAGATCATGGAGTTAAGGAATTTACACTAAAACCTTTTATAAAGAAGCAATGACTCCCAATCATTGGACTGCCAGCTTGGCAATCCATGTGCATCCTTTCATCAAACGGACCAAAATTAAGATAAAAAAGAGAGAAGGAATGAAGGGTCAAGATGATGGAGAGAGGAGCAAGCTTTGAGGACCTAGAACCTTCTCTACAGGCTATAAATACAAGGCTAAGCCTCACACACAAAGGAGTAGTTTTTTAGGGTTTCTAGTAGCTTATTAGTTATAGCTTATTGTAATTTTCATGCTTTCTTAGTGTAATTTCATTTTCAAGTATTGTAATCAGTGATATTTCATCAATATAAGTCAAGTTTCCTTTTTAAATTTGTGTTTTAAATCCAAGGTTTTTATTGTCTTAAAATGTCTTAAAAAGGTAATAAGCTCTCATAATCTCTTATAAGCTAGTATAAGCTCATAAAAGCTCAAAAATAATCATCACAAATGCTGGAATGAAGAATGGATATATGGTTTAGAGTTGAGGGCAACATATAGGAAATTTGAATAAGCTTTCTTTAAGGCTTATTGAGCTTAAGCAATAAGCTTAGGCTCTGGTTTAAGCTCTTGCTTAAGAGCTTATAGATCTCTGTTTAGCTGAGATCTTGAGGTATTCTTCTTTCCCTTTTATTACTTTTCATTAGTTAGCTTAAAATCTTATAAAAATCCAAAAATATGTCTATTTGCTTATTTACTGCTTATTGTTAGCATATTTGTGCTTATTTAGATCTTAATATGCTTATTGATCATGATTGCTTATCTGTTTTTACTTAATATAGTTTAGATCTTAGTTTTTAAATATTTTGTCTAAAAATTCCTAAAAAACCAAAAATACTTGCATTAGTTAGTAGCTTATTGTTTTTGCTTATTTGTTGATTGGTAAATGCTATTTAGGTTTGTTATAAGCTATTTAATGTCTGGTATTTAGTCTTTGCTTATTAAATCTCATTTTCAAAAGCTTAAAATGAATCTGTCAAAGTTAAAGGGGTGTTTGGTTTAGTCTACTTTGACCTCTAAAAGTCAAAGTAACTTGTGCTTATTGCTTAAAACAGTTTCATAATCACTTTTAATAAGTTTAGAAAGAGTTTTCAAAAGTTAGATTTCAAATTTGAAAAAGTTATGGCTTATTTTGTAAGCTGTGCACCAGGGGAGCTTATCCTTGTGGTTTGATTGTTGAAAAATTGAATCCAAGCTCTTTGAGCTTTGTTTGTGTTTGCATTATGTTCAAATACACTCAATAAGAGTGTATTGTGCAGGTTTACCTCTTTGTGTCACCTGCATTTGAGTTTTACTTGTTGGTCAATTGCATCAGTAGTTAAAACAGTCATATAAGGCTTAGGGGTACTTTTTAGTATAAAAATTAAGCTAGTAAAATTAGGTTTTAGATCTTGAAAATTGGTGCACAAGTAGCTTTAGGGTAGATCTTAATCTGTTTTAGCTTAATTTAAGGTAAATTGCTTATTTGCTTATCTGTTTTTAGCTGTCAAAATATCTTATAGTCATTTTCATTCAGTTTTCAAAAACCAAAAAAAAAATAGAAAAGATAGCCATTTTCAACAGCTTTTTAATTAAGTTCCTTAACTTCAAAATGATTTCTAAAATCTTTTCCTAGTAGATTTTAGGCTAAGCTTTAAGTAGGTATTAAGCTTTTTGTCATAAGGATCCATTAGAGTGCTTATTTTTAAGCTCAAAGTAGTTGTTTACCTGTTTTGCCCACAAGTACTAACTCTGAAGTTAGTACTGCCACCAGTACTAACTCTGAAGTTAGTACTGGTAGTTATAAGTTAAGTCTGTCAGGCTTATTTGGGCTTATTTCTTTTTAATTCAGCTTATTAAGGTAGACTAAGCTCAGGGTTAGCTTATTTTAGTCTTAGGAATAGAAATTAGCTTATTTAGTTCTTAAAAATTTGAAAAAAGCTAAAAATAGAGTTAAATTAGTTTATAGCTTATCTAGAATTCGTATTGCTTATTTTCTTGCTTAAATGTGCTTATTAGGTTAGTTTTAAGTAGACTTTAGCTTATTTGGGTTGATCTTTAGCTTAATCGAAGCTTATAGCTTATTTAGTTTTTTTTTTAAAGTCCAAAAATATGGTTATGTGTTCCTGTCATGTTCTCAGCTTATTTCTAGCTTATTAAGAGCTTATTAAAAATAGTTGCTTTTGTTAAAGTTGTTTAGTTGTAGCTTATTTACAACTTTGCTTTTCAAAGTTTTGCCAAAAAGCAAAAAGGGGATACCAAGGAAGTCGGGGGTGAGCCAAGACTCGAACCCCCGACCTCAACCTAGCCTCACCCTTTTATAACACACCCTTACCGCCTGCCCTTGGGACTTTTTCATTCTTACTTCGCACCATTTAATATAAGACCCCTTTTTACTCCCTCTTTTATAATAAGCAATTCAAAGCTTATATTGCTTTTTCCCGGCTTATTGGCTTAAGCTCCCATCGAGCTTATATTTTTCCCACAATCTTTATAGTATTAGCCACTTTTAGTAATTTTTTAGGAATTTAGTTTTATAGTTTAGTAATTTTAGTGAATTAATTTAGTTTTTAACTTTAAAAATTCATAAAAAATACAAAAATAATCAGAAAAATACAAATCTTTTTTATAAAATTTTATTTTATTATAAAGTTTCTAGGAAAATTATTTTTACTCCCGTAGGTTTATTTTTACAAAATTTCGTTTTCTAAAGAACGGGATTTTTCTCGTTTACGTTTTTAGCAATTCCGAGTTCGTTTTAGCTCCGTTTTAGGTCTAGTCTTTTTTGTTCTTTCTTTTAAGTCATATAGAACTTATAAAAACCAAAAAAAATTAGTTTAGGTTTAAAATTCGTTAATTTAGGTTTTTAACCCTCGTTGCATAATCGATTTAGTTATTAATTGCCTTTAGTTGATAGTTTTAGTTGCTTTTAATTGTAGTTTTAAATAATCAAATCCAAAAATCTTCAAAAACATTTTGAATCATAATCTGAACAAAAACGAGGTTTCAATTTCACAGTCGTTGGGGAAACGACCCGGGAAATAATACTTCTCGGTTAAATATACGTATTATATACTATATATATCTTTTAGAGTGAGCTATTCTTAAGGGAGACTTTAAGAAAGTTCTTAATTGCTCTTTTGGAATATTATTATAGTATTTTATTGTGTGTTAAATACTACGAATCAATTTTTGGCGCCGCTGCCGGGGACTTGTGTTAAAGATTCCTTCGTTTACATTTGGTGATTGTGATTTAAAATCAAAATAAAAAAAAATTATAAGATATAAAAAGTAAAAAAAAAATCTTTTCTTTTTAGTATAATTATCATATAAAAAAAATTAAAAATTCCTTAAAAAGAAATAAAATACACAAAGTTGGTAAAAGAACACCAACAAATAATACCTTCCATTGAGGTATTATCATTAATAAGTTCCCAACTCGAATCAAAGATTTAAAACTTGCCTTTGTATCGTTTGCGAGATACGGCTCACCTTTGAGTGATTTACGAACTATAAGAGGTGTTTAAGGAATGCCTGGTCTACGGATCGCCTTAAGAGGAGAAGGGTTATTCTAAAAGAGCCTCGCTCTTACCAGCTCCCCCGCATCTTTGTGAGTTTATCATTTCGAAGAGCTACCGTGAAGCAATTGTGATTATTGGTTTAAGTTCCCTTCCGAATTTATTCTCTTTTACAAAAAAAGCTTAAAAAAATTAAAAAATTAAAAAATAAAAAGAACCTCCTTAATCTTTATTTCTTTTAAAAGTTGATTTTTGTGCATGCGCACTCGGTCGTCTAACCGTAGACGTTCCAAATCAAATCAACAACAACAATTAACACCGGTTATTGTTGAGGTACCCGAGTTACCAATGGCCGACAACCAGACTATGGCCCAAATGCTCCAAGCTCCCATCGAGGGATACGAAGATGCAATTGTTGTTCCACCAATCAATGCTAATAACTTTGAACTCAAACAGACTTTGATCAATCTTGTGCAGAGTAATCAGTTTACGGGTAGGCAAGACCCTCATAATCATCTTTGGTTTTTCAACAAAGTCACTTCTACGTTTAGGCATCCGAAAGTTCCGAATACTACGATTAAGCTTTTGCTTTTTCCTTTCTCTCTCGTAAAAACGGAGCAACTTTTCGCGTTTTTAAGCCGTTTTGACGTTTCTTATGCCCACGCTTTCGTATTAGGACGAGTTATCATAATTTGACATTTTAAAATTTTGGACGTAAAACCCCTGAATGAACAGTAAACTTTGACTGTTCACACAGACCCTAAAACTGTTTTTATTAGTTTTTGTTATCGTAATACCCGTCCCTCAGTTAAATGTCGGATTTTCTTCGTTTTATAGCTCCGGTTTTTTAGCGATTCTTTCGAGCCACGTTCTCGTAATTGATAGTTATTTTGATTTATGAGGTTTACAAAAATAAAAGTTTCTGTCATGAATAGTAACTTTTATAAAAATAGTTTTATAAAAGTATTTATTGTCGTAAACTCGTAAAATTCATAACTATTTCGTTATTAATTGAAAAATTACGATTCTTATCATTTTGAAATCCTAAAAATATGTACAATCTGTGAAAAATAATAAACTTTCTGTTTTAGAAGTATTTTATAACTTACTTTTATAAAGTTTATTTTATAAAATTGGTATTAACGTAAATCATATTTTTATCGTATCTTTTTCGTTATTAACTCATTTTTCAAGTTTCTTACCTTTTTGGAATCGTCATGAGACGTACTATTATATAAAAATATAAAATGGTCAGGTTGTATGTCGAATTAAAACAGAAAGTTTGGATGTCTTTCTTGAATCCATATGTAAACTTTGTTTTTTTAACTTTCAACTTTGTAAATTACCACAAGTCTTTTATACCATATATATTATATCCATTATTTCATGATATTATCAACCTCATAACATATGTAAAAATGTACAAAATCATAACCACAAGTAAAAATCCCTTTTTACATGTTCAAAAGTCCTAAATGGTGATTTTACTATATAGAATATATAAACACATAAAATCATAATTATGAGATGTTTAGGGTTTTAGATAACCTTGATTATGATGTATGATGATGAGAAATATGATCTAAACCCTTGTTTAGATTTAAAACCAAAGCTTGCAAACAAGAAAACTCTAGATTAGGTTATGAACCCTAATCTTACTTTCTATTCTTCAATACTTGTAAATGGTTAACCAAGGCCTCAAAACATCTTAGTAGGTCTTATATATGTTGTGTGTATGCTTGTATAAGTGGTAGAAAAATTTGTATGGGTTGTGTGTGGGGCTTGGTTTGAGCCGTGGGTATGTAAGAGCAAAAAGGGAGTGTTTTGTTGATTTTTCTTAAGTGTAAATTGTTGTGTGGTGTTATCTCTTTGCATTCAAGTGTCTTATATAGTCCAAGGGTGGTCAAAGAGCTAGAAATCAAAGTCCAAGACTAAGAATGAGGGGGTTTTGGTCTTGGGAACCAAAGGAGGGTCTTAAGGAAGATGGTTGGTCAAAGAGACATAAGTCTTAATTAGTAGAAGATGTACATGGTTTAGCTAGCTCATGGTTCCCTAATGTGGGAGTGATCCCACGAAAATGAGGTAGGGAAGGGTACTAGTTGATTTTTAGTTTACGCGATTTAACGTATCGATTAAAATTAAAAGCGAACGCGTACGAGAAAAAAATAAATAGTGAATTTAAATAGCGTCGTAAATGACCTAAAAATACGGAATGTTACAGTAAATGATGGGCCAAAGAATCCTTTCATTTGTATTAGTTGTAAAATGAGGGGTCAAAATGTAAAATAATAAAGCTTTTTAGTTTCTTTAAATAACCGCATTAATTGATTTCTGTTAACTCTTAAAAACCGCTTAAGGTGAGAAATACTTACAAACCATGTCATATGACACAATTATAGTTATGGATCACATCTAAAGCACCATCAATTACTCCATTTAATTTCTCTAACTAACTAATATACTTTATAATATCAAAAAATTTGTTAAAAATAAATTCATTAAAATTCTCTTTACATACTCTTTTAATATTCATAGGTTACATAAAATATATAACTATAAGTAACACTTAAGTTCCCTTGCATGCATGTTTGTTTACCAGTTTACAGTATGTCACATCATATATATTTGTTTTTCATTGTCTGAAAACATGTTAATTGGTGTGCGTACCAAACTAAGTGCTATAATTAATTTTTAATGCATTCAGACAATGGTGCAAAGACATATGTGAACAAATCCACATAACTCTTTCAAAACCAATGATTTTTTTTAACAAAGCCCATCCATCGCACGGTCCATGATGTCTTGTGAAATTTAAAGAACAAGATAGATGATTTAATGCCTACAAAATGATCAATTCAATAGTGACTTATTTGAAGCTTCTATGTATGTGGATCATTTTCATCAGAACATATCCATATGTTAATATGTCGTATATTGATCGAGTAATTAATGGATTTTGCAGCAATTAACATGATAATATATTTCTTACTTACTAAGTGAAATGCTAGCACATTGTTTAGATATCAAGCTGCTAATTTTGATTAGTGTCAACATTACGGAATGCTAATATAACTATAGATTATTATCATCAACAAAAGAAAACCATGATTTTAACCAAGACTTGTAATATTAATCAAGTAACTTTTACAATAATAAAGATAAAAAAAATTAAAGGTGATTTTAATGATATATGAAAAGATAACCTGAATATGGGATATAATAGAGTGTTGCACTGTGAGAAACCATATGGATCTGAGAAGGCTTGGGACATTGTCTTTGTTTGTCTCACCAAAAGCTTTGATCACGTTTGTGGCAAGAATAAGAAACTCGATCGTATGAAAAAACTAGTGTATAATGATCATTATATTATTGATAGATGGAGATGGAGGCACTTATTTTTTAAGGTGACGAGACTCGAAGTTTTTGTGTTTAGGTTCGATCTAATATATAGAGCGTTTTCCATAAAGGCTATAATCTTCTGTGGCGCAGTATACGATAGCATAAGAAAAAGATAAGACATAAAGACACCGGTTTAAGATAAATATCAAAATATTAAATTTACATAATAAACATTTTAAAGAAGGCAACACACATAAAGCTTCATCAAGCCATCAAGTTCACAGTGTTGCCAAGCATTCAAGGTGTATAAAGCCATCCAAGTTCAAGCTTATGGAAAAGGTCCAAGTGTATTGTGATCCAATGTAACAGTGTAGTTTATATATGTAAGAGTGTAGCTTAGCTTAGTTCCAGTTCTAGCTTATTTGATTAGCTTAGCTTATAGGCTCAGTAGTTTGACTTTTTCAATTGACTTTTAGTTCTATAAATAGGACTCTGTATTTCATTTCAATTCTTAATGAGAATAACTGATTTTCCCGCCTAAATGGCTTTCTCTCTCAATTGATCTTACAATCTCAATATTGTATCAGAGCAAATCCAATGCTCAACCATGATCACCACCCTTTTACCGCCACAATAACTACTCTCAACGACCTTTAACCACCCCTAACAAACTCAGACCACCATAACAAACTTTAACCACAATAATAAACTACCATTC
Source organism: Tanacetum coccineum (assembly GCA_026074375.1). Lineage (NCBI taxonomy): Eukaryota > Viridiplantae > Streptophyta > Magnoliopsida > Asterales > Asteraceae > Tanacetum > Tanacetum coccineum. The sequence goes on from BQNB010033889.1 coordinate 35,485, forward strand.
CACATCATCTTTACTTAAATCAATCAAATTTCTGATCATAATCATCTCAAGATCATGATTATCAACTCAATTCATTCTCATTCAAACTCAAAATCACTAATTATAACTCAATAAATAATCATAACTTAAGAAATTTAAATTCAAAAATGGCAGGACCATCATCATCATCAACTACCACTGATTCATCACATCTAATCATCTATTATTCTCACATCCAACTGATCATCCAGGCCTTCTTCACATTTCAAAGAAAGTAACTCGATCAGAAAATTATAGTTCTTGGAAGAGATCTATCATGATTGCTCTTAATGCAAAGAACAAGATGAAACTTGTTAATGGTGAGTTTCCTGAACCAACAATGGAGTCTAATCTGAGAGCTATGTGGGAAAGAAACAATGACATGCTTATCTCATGGATTCTAATCTAAGGGCTATATAAAAGTTGAATTATTTATTTGAATGTGATCATTAATGACATAGCTATGAAAACTGAACTACATGTTTGAATGTGATCATTAATGCCATAAAGTAGATTAAGTGTTTATGTGTTTATTTTGGTGTGCACAAACGTGAAACGTCCATCGATAAACATTGATTTGCTTGCATGCTTTATTTATTTCAACGGTTTCGTTTGATCTTTATATTAAAACTATGTCAAAGAATTCTTTTATTTGTATTAGTTGTAAATTATAAATGAGGGGCTAAAGAATCCTTTCATTTGTATTAGTTGTAAATGAGGGGTCAAAATGTAAAATAATATATCTTTTCTGTTTCTTTCAAAAATCGCATTAATTGATTTATATTAACTCTTAAAAACCGCTTAAGGTGAGAAATACTTACAAGCCATGTCATATGACACAATTATAGTTATAGATCAAATCTAAAGCACCATAAATTAGCCCATTTGATTTCCCTAACTAACTAATATACGTTATAATTTCAAATTTTTTATTAAAACTAAATTCATTAAAAAGTCTCTTTACGTACTCTTTTAGTATTTATATGTTACATAAAAATATGACTATAAATAACACTTGATTTTCCTCAACATCACCACACATTCAAAATAACATCCAACAAATTTTTTATTCATGATGTTTGTGGTGGTACAATTGTATATACAGAAACCCACATGGAATAATGATCTTCACAAATTGGCTAATGATATGAGTTTACAAATAGTCGTATGGATTCTAAGAGTAGATGCATGATGGGGTGCTTTTTTCTCTTTTTTTCTCTTTATGTCGTATCTTTTTCTTATGTTATCGTGTACTACGCCCACAGAAGATTATACCCTTTACGGAAAATGCTCAATATATTGGATCGAACCTAAACACAAAAACTTCAAGTATCGTCACCCTAAAAGGTAAACAGCCTCCACCTCCGTCCATCAATAATATAATATTCATTATACAATAGTTTTTTTATATGATCGAGTTTCTTTTTCTTGCCATAAACATGATCAAACCTTTTAGTGAGCCAAAAAAAGACCATGTCCCAAGCCTTCTCAGATCCATATGGTTAGTTCCAATTCTAGCTTAGTTGATTAGCTTAGCTTATAGTTTCAGTAGTTTGACTTTTTCAGTTGACTTTTAGTTCTATAAATAGGACTTTATATTTCATTTCAGTTCTTAACTGTTTTTCTCGCCTAAATGGCATTCTCTCTTAATTGATCTTACAATCTCAATATGGTATTAGAGCAAACCCAATGCTCAACCATGAGCACCACCCTTAATCCGCCATAATAACTGCTCTCAACAACCTTTAACCACCCCTAACAAACTCCGACCATCGTAACAAACTTTAACCACCATAACAAACCACCATTCCACACCATCTTTACTTAAATCAATAAAATTTCTTATCACAATCATCTCAAGATCACGATTATCAACTCAATTCCTTCTCATTCAAACTCAAAATCACTAATCATAACTCAAGAAACTCAAATTAAAAAATAGCAGGACCGTCATCATCATCAACCACCACTGATGCATCACATACAATCATCCATTATTCTTACATCAAACAGATCATCCATGCCTTCTTCTCATTTCTAAGAAACTAACTTGATCAGACAATTATAGTTCTTAGAAGAGATCTATCATGATTGCTCTTAATGCAAAGAACAAGATGAAACTTGTTAATGGTGAGTTTCCTGAACCAATAATGGAGTCTAATCTGAGGGCTATATACGAAAGAAACAATGACATGCTAATCACATGGATTCTAATATGAGGGCTATATAAAAGTTAAGTTGCATATTTGAATGTGATCATTAATGGCATAGCTATGAAAATTGATTTACATGTTTGAATGTGATCATTAATGTCATAAAGTAGATTGGGTGTTTGTGTGTTTATTTTGACCTGGGTAATTTCTTAAGTTTGTGGCATAAGGTGAGTTAATCTCATCTATAGCTTGCATCCATTGTGATTAATGTGATTAATGTATCTAAGGTCCATTGTGAAACTTAAAACGTCCATCAATAAACATTCATTTGTTGCATGCTTTATTTATTTCAACGGTTTCATTTTGTCATTATATTAAAACTATGTCAAAGAATCCTTTTATTTGTAGTAGTTGTAAATTGTAAATGAGGGGCCAAAGAATCCTTTCATTTGTATTAGATGTAAAATGAGGGGTCAAAATGTAAAATAATAAATCTTTGAAATAAATTGATTTCTTTAAATAACCGCATTAATTAATTTCTGTTAACTCTTAAAAATCGCTTAAGGTGAGAAATACTTACAAACCATGTCATATGACACAATTATAGTTATGGATCACATCTAAAGCACCATCAATTATTCCATTTAATTTCTCTAACTAACTAATATACGTTATAATATCAAAAATTTTATTAAAATTAAATTCATTAAAATTCTCTTTACGTACTCTTTTAATATTCATAGGTTACATAAAATATATAACTATAAATAACACTTGAGTTCCCTTGCATGCATGTTTGTTTACCAGTTTACAGTATGTCACGTCATATATATTTGTTTTTTGTTGTCCGAAAACATGTTAATTGGTGTGTGTACCAAACTAAGTGCTATAATTATTTTTTAATGCATTCAGACAATGGTGCAAAGACGTACGTGAACAAATCCACATAACTCTTTCAAAACCAACGATTTTTTTTAACAAAGCCCATCCATCGCACGGGCCATGATGTCTTGTGAAATTTAAAGAAGAAGATAGACGATTTAATGCCTACGAAATGATCAATTCAATAGTGACTTATTTGAAGCTTCTATGTATGTGGATCATTTTCATCAAAACATATCCATATGTTAATATGTCGTATATTGATCGAGTAATTAATGGATTTAACAACAATTAACATGATAATATATTTCTTACTTACTAAGTGAAATGCTAGCACATTGTTTAGATATCAAGCTGCTAATTTTGATTAGTGTCAACATTACGGAATGCTAATATACCTATAGATTATTATCATCAACAAAGAAAACAAATGATATAAACCAGACTTGTAATATTAATCAAAGTAACTTTTACTAATAATCAAAAGATAAAAAAATTAAAGGTGATTTTATGAATATGAAAAAGAACCTGAATGTGGGATATAATCGAGTGTTACACTGTGAGAAAAACCATATGATACTGAAAGTCCTTGGGACATATATCTTATGTTTGTCTCACCAAAACTTTGATTACGTTTGTGGAAAGAATAAGAAACACGATCGTATGGAAGAAAACTAGTGTATAATGAATATAAAATAAAAGATAGATGTAGATGGATGCACTTATTTTTTAGGTGACAGAACTGAAGTAATATTGTTTTAGGTTCGATCTAATAAATAGAGCGTTTTTTTTCCATAAAGGCTATAAACTTAAGTGGCCGCCGTACATGATAGCATAAGAAAAAGATAAGACATAAAGATACTGGTTTAAGATAAATATCAAAATAATAAATTTACATAATAAACATTTTAAAGAAGGCAACACACATAAAGCTTCATCAAGCCATCAAGTTTACAGTGTTGCCAAGCATTCAAGGTGTATAAAGCCATCCAAGTTTAAGCTTATGAAAAGGTCCAAGTGTATTGTGATCCAATGTAACAGTGTAGTTTATATATGTAAGAGTGTAGCTTAGCTTAGTTCCAGTTCTAGCTTATTTGATTAGCTTAGCTTATAGGCTCAGTAGTTTGACTTTTTCAATTGACTTTTAGTTCTATAAATAGGACTCTGTATTTCATTTCAATTCTTAATGAGAATAACTAATTTTCCCGCCTAAATAGTTTTCTCTCTCAATTGATATTACAATCTCAATATTGTATCAGAGCAAATCCAATGCTCAACCATGAGCACCACCCTTTTTCCGCCACAATAACTACTCTCAACGACCTTTAACCACCCCTAACAAACTCAGACCACCGTAACAAACTTTAACCACAATAACAAACTACCATTCCACATCATCTTTATTTAAATCAATCAAATTTCTGATCATAATCATCTCAAGATCATGATTATCAACTTAATTCATTCTCATTCAAACTCAAAATCACTAATTATAACTCAATAAATAATCATAACTCAAGAAATTCAAATTCAAAAATGGCAGGACCATCATCATCATCAACTACCACTGATTCATCACATCTAATCATCCATTATTCTTACATCAAACTGATCATCCAGGCCTTCTTCACATTTCAAAGAAAGTAACTCGATCAGACAATTATAGTTCTTGGAAGAGATCTATCATGATTGCTCTTAATGCAAGGAACAAGATGAAACTTGTTAATGGTGAGTTTCCTGAACCAACAATGGAGTCTAATCTGAGGGCTATATGGGAAAGAAACAATGACATGCTTATCTCATGGATTCTAATCTAAGGGCTATATAAAAGTTGAATTATTTGTTTGAATGTGATCATTAATGACATAGCTATGAAAACTGAACTACATGTTTGAATGTGATCATTAATGCCATAAAGTAGATTAAGTGTTTATGTGTTTATTTTGATGTGCACAAACGTGAAACGTCCATCGATAAACATTGATTTGCTTGCATGCTTTATTTATTTCAACGGTTTCGTTTGATCTTTATATTAAAACTATGTCAAAGAATTCTTTTATAATTATAAATGAGGGGCTAAAGAATCCTTTCATTTGTATTAGTTGTAAATGAGGGGTCAAAATGTAAAATAATATATCTTTTCTGTTTCTTTCAAAAATCGCATTAATTGATTTATATTAACTCTTAAAAACCGCTTAAGGTGAGAAATACTTACAAGCCATGTCATATGACACAATTATAGTTATAGATCAGATCTAAAGCACCATAAATTAGCCCATTTGATTTCCCTAACTAACTAATATACGTTATAATTTCAAATTTTTTATTAAAACTAAATTCATTAAAAAGTCTCTTTACGTACTCTTTTAGTATTTATAGGTTACATAAAAATATGACAATAATAACAACTTATTTTTCCGTCAACATCACCACACATTCAAAATAACATCCAACAAATTTTTATTCGTGATGTTTGTAGTGGTACAATTGTATATACAGAAACCCACATGGAATAATGATCCTTACAAATTGGCTAATGATATGAGTTTACAAATAGTCGTATGGATTCTAAGAGTGGATGTATGATGGGGTGCTTTTTTCTCTTTTTTCTCTTTATGTCGTATCTTTTTCTTATGCTATCGTGCACTACGCCCATAGAAGATTATACCCTTTACGGAAAATGCTCTATATATTGGATCGAACTGAAACACAAAAACTTTGAGTCTTGTCACCCTAAAAGGTAAACTGCCTCCACCTCCGTCCATCAATAATATAATATTACTTATACAATAGTTTTTTATACGATCGAGTTTCTTTTTCTTGCCACAAACATGATCAAAGCTTTTGGTGAGCCAAAAAAAGACCATGTCCCAAGCCTTCTCAGATCCATATGGTTAGTTCCAGTTCTAGCTTAGTTGATTAGCTTAGCTTATAGTTTCAGTAGTTTGACTTTTTGAGTTGAGTTTTAGTTCTATAAATAAGACTCTGTATTTCATTTCAGTTCTTAACTGTTTTTCTCGCCTAAATGGCATTCTCTCTCAATTGATCTTACAATCTCAATATGGTATCAGAGTAAACCCAATGCTCAACCATGAGCACCACCCTTATTCCGCCACAATAACTGCTCTCAACAACCTTTAACCACCCCTAACAAACTCCGACCATCATAACAAACTTTAACCATCATAACAAACCACCATTCCACACCATCTTTACTTAAATCAATAAAATTTCTTATCACAATCATCTCAAGATCACGATTATCAACTTAATTCATTCTCATTTAAACTTAAAATCACTAATCATAACTCAAGAAACTCAAATTAAAAAATAGCAGGACCATCATCATCATCAACCATCACTGATTCATCACATCCAATCATCCATTATTCTTACATCAAATAGATCATCCATGCCTTCTTCTCATTTCTAAGAAACTGACTTGATCAGACAATTATAGTTCTTAGAAGAGATCTATCATGATTGCTCTTAATGCAAAGAACAAGATGAAACTTGTTCATGTAGTTTCCTGAACCAACAATAAGGTCTAATCTGGGGCCTATATTCGAAAAAAACAATGACATGCATAATCACATGGATTACTAAATGAGGCAATATAAAAGTAAAGTTCAATGTTTGAATGTTATCAATTAATGGCATAGGCTAATAAAAATTGATTTACATTGTTTTGAAATGTGATCATTAATGTTCATAAAGTAGATTGGTGTTTATGTGTTATTGACGTGGTTAATTTCTTAAGTTTGTAGCATAAGGTGAGTTAATCTCATCTATAGCTTGCATCCATTGTGATTAATGTGATTAATGTATCTAAGGTCCATTGTGAAACTTAAAATGTCCATCAATAAACATTCATTTGCTTGCATGCTTTATTTATTTCAACGGTTTCATTTTGTCATTGTATTAAAACTATGTTAAAGAATCCTTTTATTTGTAGTAGTTGTAAATTGTAAATAAGGGGCCAAAGAATCCTTTCATTTGTATTAGTTGTAAAATGAGGGGTCAAAATGTAAAATAATAAAGCTTTTTAGTTTCTTTAAATAACCGCATTAATTAATTTTTGTTAACTCTTAAAAACCGCTTAAGGTGAGAAATACTTACAAACCATGTCATATGACATAATTATAGTTATGGATCACATCTAAAGCACCATCAATTAATCCATTTAATTTCTCTAACTAATTAATATACGTTATAATATCAAAAATTTTGTTAAAAATAAATTCATTAAAATTCTCTTTACGTACTCTTTTAATATTCATAGGTTACATAAAATATATGACTATAAATAACACTTGAGTTCCCTCAACATCACCACAAATTCACAATAACATCTAACAAATTTCTTATTTGTGATGTTTGTGGTGGTACAATAGTATATATAAAAACCCACATGGAATAATGGTCTTCACAAATTGGCAAATGATATGAGTTTACAAATAGTCGTATGGATTCTAAGAGTTGATGCGTGATGGGGTGCTTTTTTTTCTCTTTAGGAAAATGAAATGTACAATCCTAAAAGTAACAAATGTTACTCTTCTTCTTCTTCATACATACAAACATTGATGAAACCCGGTGAGAAACTTCATTGAAGCCTTTATCGAGTTCATCTCGGCCAAATTTGAATATTCACTAATGAAGTGAGATAACTAAACCTTAGGTACCAAAATTTCAATGTCCGTACATAAAATTATTCCAATATATTGTTTGCCTCATGATTTTTAATAATTTTTTAGGATTGTCCTAATTTCATGTAGCCTTTTTAGTATCAAACAAGATATATTTTAGAAATGTATTTGATCCTAAGAGGGAAATTCCCCATTCATAATAAAGAGAAGGAAATTTCCCATTAAATCTTATGAGTTATATATATGGTTTAGTATGCATCCTTCTTTAAAAAAAGGCAAAATAAAACTCACTATAAGTAGTGTCAAAATATTTTTTAAACGAACAATGTAATGAACTCTTGCATGCATGTTTTTTACCAGTTTACAGTATGTCACGTCATATATATTTGTTTTTCATTGTCCGATAACCTGTTAATTGATGTTCGTACCAAACTAAGTGCTATAATTAATTTTTAATGCATTCGGACAATGATGCAAAGACACATGAGAACAAATCCACACAACTCTTTCAAAACCAACGATTATTTTTTTAACAAAGCCTATGCATCGCACGGGCCAGGATGTCTCGTGAAATTTAAAGAACAAGATAGGGAGTTTAATGCCTACAAAATGATCAATTCAATAGTGACTTATTTGAAGCTTGTATGTATGTGGATCATTTTCATCAGAACATATCCATATGTTAGTATGTCCTATGTGTAGGAAGGGATAATCTCTTATGATTTATTATTGCTTCCCGAACAGTATAAATAGATACAATACATATAGGTTTGAGCCCAAGATAACTAGGATATAGCTAGGAATATTAATTATACAGATAAGGATAAACTAATTATGGAATGCAATCATACAACTCATTATGAGCATAAAATTCGGGCTAACACTCCCCCGCAGTTAGAGCGGAAGGACACTGGATGCACAAACTAGAGTGAAACTCTTCAAATAGAGTTGAAGGTAACCCTTTGGTGAAAATTCCAGCATACTGATAACGGGAAGGCACATGAAGCACTCAGACCTGACAAGCAGCAACCAAATCACGAACAAAATGTATGTCAATCTCAATGTGCTTCGTACGCTGATGTTGAACCGGATTGTAGGACAAATAAACTGCACTAACATTATCACAGTAGACAAGCGTAGCGTAAGATAAAGGTGTATGCAACTCACGCAGTAAATTGCGCAACCAACAAGTCTTAGCAACAACATTGGCAACACCACGATACTCTGCCTCCGCACTAAAACAAGAAAGCGTCGGCTGATGTTTAGAGGACCAAGAGAGTAAGTTGTTACCAAGAAAAACATAATACCCTGAAGTCGAGCGACAAGTAGTAGGACAACCAGCCCAATCTGCATCGGAGTAAGCAACCAAATCTGTGGTAGATAAAGAAAATAACTACAATCTATAATCTAATGTACCATGAACATAGCGCAAAATTCTCTTGAGGGTAGAGAAATGAGGCTCTCGAGGATTGTGCATGTAAAGACACACCTGCTGTACTACATAAGAAATATCCAGTCTTGTAAAGATGAGATACTGTAGAGAACCTGCAAGACTCCGATATAGAGTCAGATCAGAAACCATATCACCATCACTTCCTAGTTTAGACTCAGTATCAATGGGAGTCTGACTAGAATTACAATTAACCATGTGCGCCCTATCAAGAATTTCAACTGCATATTTCTTCTGAGATAAAAACAATCCTGAAGAATCACGTGTAATCGATATACCCAGAAAATAATTAAGCGGACCCAGATCTGTCATAGAAAACTCCTAATGTAATGATCTAATAATCTGTTGCAACAAACTCTCAGAAGAAGCTGTGAGAACAATATCATCTACATACAATAACAAGTAAGCAGTATCTGTCCCTTGTCTATAGATAAATAAAGAGGAGTCACAGTGACTATGAGAGAAACCAACTCAAGTAATATAAGATGCAAATCGCTGAAACTAAGATCGATGGCCTGTTTAAGCCCATAGAGAGACCGTTGTAATAAACACACATAACCAGGATGAACAAAATCCCAAAATCCAGGAGGCTGATGCATATAAACAATCTCAGAAAGATCACCATTTAAGAAAGCATTCTTGACATCGAGTTGATAAATCAGCCAATGTCGAGAAGCAGCTAGACTAAGAATAGTCCGAATAGTACCCGGTTTAACAACCGGACTGGAAGTCTCATCAATATCAACCCCCTCTAATTGTGTACTACCATTCGCTAGAAGACGTGCTTTTTAGCGACTAAGCGTGCCATCCGCAAGATACTTATGGCGAAAAATCCACATACAAAGCACAATATTGGTATCCAGTGGTCTAGGTACTAAAGTCCAAGTTTTTTTTAATAAGCGTAGTATATTTATCACGCATAGCATTTTTCCAGTTTGGATCATTAAACGCATCACGATAAGATTTTGGTAACGGAGAGACCGAAGACACATGTAAATTAAGATGCTTAGTGGGACGGTTAGTCCCAATACGAAAATGTGTAACCATGGGGTAAACCAAGTCAGGGTTTGATTTAACCGGGGGATTTTAGACTATAGTGGGTGTATGGTGGTCTAAAACTATTGTGGTTTGGTACGGGATAGCTGTAAGGGAGAATTGAAGCTGGACTGGTGTATGTTAGGCCATGGGGGATGGTTGTTGGACTGGTGAATGGAGTTGGGCCAAAGATAGGGAAGCATGTGTTAGTTGGGCTGCGGTAGGGGACTGTTGAGGATTGTTGGGCCGCGGTAGGGGACTATTAGGTTACGGGTTCGGTTGGATGTTGTTTGTGTGGTAAGGGATAAGTTTGTTTAATAGTTGGTGTGGTTAGGGTAGGTTTTGGAACAGTATGGTGTAAATCATAGGTATCATCTAAAAAGTTATAAGCGAAAGTCATTTTAGGTATGGTGGAGCCATAGGGAAACACGGTTTCATCAAAAGTGACATGACGTGAAATAATTATTTTGTTGGTGTGTAGGTCAAGGCAACGATACCCTCTATGAGAAGAGGCAAATCCTAAAAAAATGGAGAGTGTTGCACATGGTTCAAGTTTGTGAGATGTCTAAAGGCGAGGGTAACATAAACACCTAAAAATGCATAAAAGGGTGTAGTTGGGATCTTTGCCATATAAACAGGTGCAGGGAATGTCATTAGCAATAGCAGTTGAAGGCAAGATATTTAGTAATTATGTGGCCATATTAAGAGCTTCGACCCAAAAAGTTAGTGGAAGGTTTGCTTGGAAAAGGAGGGTGTGAATGAGGTTATTAATTGTACGAACCATTTGTTCAGACTTTCCATTATGTTGAGAGGTTTGGGGACACGAAAAGCGGAACTGAATTCCATTTTAGGCAAAAAGGGTGTGTAGGCGATGATTATCGAATTCACCACCATGATCACATTAGAATGACTTGATTTCATACATAAATTGAGTCCGAACATAATTACGAAATAACATGAATTTGGACATAACATCAGATTTATTAACCAAAGGATAAACCCAAACAAACTAAGAATAATGATCTAAAAATAAGACATAATATTTAAAACCTGAAAGACTAAGAATGGGTGAAGTCCACATATCCCGGTGAATAATGTCAAAACAAGAACTAATCACAGTACATGAGCTAACAAAAGGAAGCCTCACGTGTTTGCCAAGCTGACAAGCATGACAAAGAACGAGAGGCTTCTCTTTATTACACGAAATAAAGTTAGAAGAAACAAGAAGACGCAGCACTTCACCCCCTGGGTGTCTAAGACGTTGATGCCACGTGTGTTGACTAACAAGGAAAGTATGAGGGATAGGAGATGGAGTTGTGACTGGGTAAAGATCCCCCCGTGCTATCACATCGGAGAAGCACCCGACGCGTCAGGAAATCCTTAACGGAAAAACCAAACGCATCGAATTCGATAGTACAATTATTGTCACGAACAAATTGACGAACATATATTAAATTCTTGACAATATGAGGGGTGATAAGAACATTATTTAAGTGAAGAGATCTAGTTGGAGTTGGCAAAATACTATGGCCCATATTAGTGACGGGTATAGAATGACCGTCACCAACCGAGACAGACGGATACATACACGTATTAAAAATTTCACTAAGACTATTAACTGAATTATTGAGATGAGAGCTCGCACCTGTATCAAAATTCCAAGCGCCAGAAGCGGGGTCATGAAGGGTACCCGTGGTGAAAGCATATGGCAACACAGTAGCTTGACCCGAGGTATCCATGTGGCCTGATGAATCGGGCTGAGTGGGCTGGTATGAAAATCCAAGAGGTGCCCCAATCGGTTGGGCTAAAGATGGTGCATAATAACCATATGGGCCAGAGTGATAAGCAACAGGGCCTCCTGATGGACCATGAGAAGTCGAACCATGTGAAGTAGAGGAACCAGAAACATTTAAATTGTCCAAATGTTGTAACAACTTTGATAGCAATTTATTCAAAGTATTATTATGAACGGGACCCATCATGATTACAATAAATAGGTGCGTGAGTGGTAGGGTTATGTCGAACCAAAAAAAATAAAATAAAAATAAACGTGACCTAAGCACGTATTTAAACAACCGTGACCTTAGCACGATTTACACACACCGTGACCTTAGCACGACTTGAACAAATAACCGTGTGACCTTAGCACACAAAGAAGAAAGCGTCGGAACAGAAAAAAAGGGTTTTGATGAGATGTAGTTAGGGTTTATGGATCGTGTGTAGGCGTGATACCATGTAAGAAAGGGTTTAGAGATATAATTTGTGTTTTGCATTTCTCATAACAATGATACAATATATAGAAGTATATGGAGTATTCTAGAATCCATACTAAATGAATTTGACTAACATAAATGACTTGACTAATAACTTCGACTATAATAAATTACTTTGACTAGAAACTTTGACAATCATAAATTACATTGACTAACAAGAATAAGGTGTTGACGTCTAAAGAAAAAGGAGGTTTAGGTGTTTCAAGTTTTTATGCCATGAACCGTGCTCTCATGTTCAAATGGGTTTGGAGATTTAAATCAGATAATACATCCTTATGGGCTAATTTCATTAAAGCTATGCATGGCAAAGACGACCTTCTTGGTAAATCAATTAAGTCTCTTTTCCCTTCTATATGGTTGGATATTATTCGTGATTTAGCTAATCTTAAGAATCAAGGTATCGACTTACTTGGCCTATTTATGAAAAAGATTGGTAACGGTTTGGATACCTCTTTTTGGGAAGATACTTGGAAGGGTGATATAGCTTTCAAATTTCTTTATCCTCGTATATATGCGCTGGAATCTTGTAAGAAGATTAACGTTGCTACTAAAATGGCTCACGATAACTTGGGATTCTCTCTGCGACGTACTCCTAGAAGTGGTGTTGAACTTACGCAATTTAATGACATGTCAAATTCCCTAGTAGGTTTCCAGCTTCCAAACATGAAAGATAGATGGTCTGGTCTTTGTCGGGCTCAGGTGTCTTTTCGGTTGCTTCGGTTCGAAAATTTGTTGATGATCATTTGCTCCTTGAGGTTTCTTCTAAATTTTTTTGTAGAAAGATTGTTCCTATCAAAGTCAACATTCTTACCTGGAAAATTAAACTAGATTATTTACCCACTCGGTTTAATTTATCTAAAAGAGGGCTAGATATTCATTCTATTCTATGTACCATCTGCGAGAATCACACAGAATCTTCTAGCCATATTTTTTTCGCTTGTTCTATGGCGAGAGACATTCATCATAATATCGCCTCTTGGTGGGATGTTAATCCTCCTCAGGTTGCTTCTTTTGAGGAATGGGAGGTTTGGGGTCGGTCAGTTTAAATCTTTCTTCTAACGTCTACTTGAAGGTGTTTTTTATTACTATTGGAGGGTTTATATGGAATTTCTCGGAATAAACTGATGTTTGGATCAATCACTCCTTTCAAAGCGGTTCTTTTTTACGACATTGTGGCTCGTTCCTTCCAATGGTGTAAACATATGGGTAGATTAAATTTTAATTGGTTAGATTGGCTTAAAAATCCTTATCTTGTAACCATGTAATTTTCGTTTGTCTAGCTTCTTTCTAGTTTTAATAATATGAGCCGTTAAAAAAAACATTTTAATTCCGTATTTACTCAAAACATGCTTTAAATACATTGTGCATCATGCATTTAAAATATGTATTTTGAGTAAATATGACATTTTGATTTTAGAAAAAGTTTAAACCGTGACGCGTGAGCTACAAAAACCTTCTTATTTTAGAAGTAGTAGTTCGGAGTGATGTGTATAAAATTACTCCATTCGAATATATCTATGAGAAAAAATGCAAGCCAAACCGTTGAGGATCATGATGCTTGCGAGTCAATATATTATTGTCCTCTTTTTGTTTTATATTACAATATTCACAACCAATCTTTTAAAACCCAGGTTGACCCGGTCGGCTCGACCGGTTGAATCGGGAACCGGCTTGGAGACCGGTCCGGATGTGACCGGATTTTTGCTTGTTTGCAAACCGGATTGAACCACCGGTTTTTCATTGACCCGGTTTGATAAACCCGGCCGGGTTTCAACCTATTTCTTAAAAATCTAGCAAAAAATTCTTTCTTCATAAACCTTTTCTAAGTTTAATTGTTTTTTCAACTATATACCTATAAAATTATGTCAAAAACCATCTGATACTTCTAAATTTGAAATGTGATCACGCCAGTCTCATTTTGAAATGTTGTTTTAACAAGATTTTGAGGTGTTGTTTTTTTTTTGAACGGCAACATTATTAGAAACACTAGCAAGAAGCTAGACAATTACAAAGAAATCAAATATGGGTGTTGAATCCAACTATCACATCTTAACTTAGAACTACCTCTAGCTTTACACCAACAAAAAGATCGTAAAACAATATCATCGAAAATGAACTCTTTACTAGGCTTTTTACTCGCGAAAAGTAATTGGTTCCGGAAATTCCACAAACTCCACCACGTAACATAAAAAACGCCTTCCAAAATAACCTTCAAATTAGAAGCAAGACGAACCGAATTGAACCAAACGAGCCATTCTGCATACAATGAAAAAGTTTGCACTCCCAAATTCCACCAGCGACATAATAATCTCGTCACATCTCTAGCCAAAGAACAATTGAAGAATAAGTGAGAAGTATCTTCAAGAATCGCATCACACAAGGGACACGACTGCGATTCAGTAACGACATTCCTTTGGACGAGATTCGCTCGAGTAGGCAAACGATCAATACGCATTATTGAATGCTCAATGTGTATAAGCTGAGCAATCCTTTATTATATACGGATTGATCACGTAATTCATGTGTTTTTATTACTCTGATGTTTGGGATCACGTAATTCATGTGTTTTTATTACTCTGATGTGAATTGTTATTCAAGTAGAATGCGATACAAACGGGGTGAATGAATTACGTATTGAGCTGTTTGGGGAAAATATTTCTATATAATTGATACTTGTTTTGGCCCACTTTAAAATCTCAAAAAGTACTTACATTAACATCTTTTATTAAGCAGTTAGACAAACCTTTATATACTTCCATATATAATATTAAGCAGTTAGGTGGTGTTTGTTTTTTAACAAATGCCTCTTAACAACATCTTAATCTATACTTCCAGATAATATATATAAGAGTTTTTCATAGGGTGACTGAAAATATTTATAAGCATGTAACAATGAGGGGTGTTCATCCATTCGGTTATCGGGTTGTTCGGTTCGGTTAGTTTAGTTATTTTTTTGGATAAAACTAAAAACTGAACCGAACCGAACTAGAATTCAACCGAACTGAAAACCGAATATTTAATTCGGTTTGGTTCATATTTCCAAAACCATATACTAAATGAAAACCGAATATTTAATTTGATTCGGTTTGGTTTTGGCAAACTCGGTTCGATTATCCAAAAAGGTGTATAATGGTGGGAACACCCTGATCTCATGCATCATTTGATGCCAACCAGACCCATCCCTAAGGACGGCCCTAAGCAATCGGCACCTGTCCCAATTGCCCTAATTAGTCATGAGCTGGGATTGAACCCATGCCAATATCCAAATAGCCCTCATTTGACCGGTCAACTGAGCCAAGGCCTAGTTGATAAATTCAGTTCAATTATAAGTTCAGTTCGATTTCGATTTTTGGTTTATTCGATTATTACCCGAACAATACACCCTAGTAACAATAGTATAAGACATAAAAGATAATTGGGCCTGAATATAAACACATGCATCATATCAGCCCAATATATTGGGCCTATGTCAAGTAGCCATCTTAATCTCCTTTTTTTCGTTTTCTCACAAAGGCTTTAAGCCCAGTAGTTGGACCCTTAGACTTAGTTTACGCTAAATTTAAATTGTTACCCTACTTTAACATTCTAATTAAGTTATGGGTGTTGATCTGTTCGGTTATCGGGTTGTTCGGTTAGTTTGGTAAGAATTTTTTTGGTCAACCCGAAAACTGAACCGAATCGAAAACCGAATTTGAATTCGGTTCGGTTTTCGGGTTGACCCGAAATCCCGAATAACCCGAATTATATCATTTTTTTAAATAATTACATAGATATTTAGCAAAAAAAATTATTTCAAGCATAAAAAAAATATTTTTATATTAGGATAAAAGTTTAATAGTCTTTTTATATATATAAATATAAAAAATATATTTATTTATAAAAATTCGGTTTTCGGTTCAGATTGCCAAACCCATATCCAACCCGAAAACCGAATTTGTAGTTCGGTTCGGTTTTGGCAAATTCGGTTCGGTTACTTTCGGTACGGTTCAGTTTCGATTTTCGGTTTTTTCGGTTTTTTCGATTTTTCTGATCACCCCGGAATTA
>BQNB010033890.1:5311-38396 GCA_026074375.1 Tanacetum coccineum
ATCTGCAGTTTTAAGACCGACCCAAATGGGCACAGGTTCCTATTTTAGCGGCTCAAGCGTACAAAAAATATGACAATGAGAATTCATAACTTTTATAGTATCATCCCGTTGCTTGAAAACATCATAACTTTTGTTCGATGCATTCAGCAACCGTCCTAATTCATAATGTTGTTATGTATTAACACGATTCGGCTTGTACGGATAGCTTGTAATGGATGCCTGCATATATTTGAAAGACATTATGGACTTTCTTCTGAAGTTTTTTAAAATGAAATTTCTATGCACGCGCGTATTTAATATATAAGTAAAGGCTGTTAGCTTTAACAAATTACATAAAAGAAATAAAAACCAAATGTATCGGTTCGGTTTTGGTTTTAGCCAAAACCGACCCAAACCGAAGCGTGCACACTCCTAGTAATCCTGATATAGTAGTAATCATGATTACAACTTTGACTTAACTATACTAACTTGAACAATATCGCCTAAAGCGAAAAACTAAAACTAAGCCCTCAAATAACCTAACCCAAACACGCATTAGATGAAAAATGCAGTTATTCAAAACCAAAAATGTTTATAATACATAATGTGTGCCAAAAATGAATCGCATACAAATACCCAGAACCAAAACATTATATATTAACAGTATGCATATAAACATCTACTTTTTAAGTGGGGGTCATTTATTTTCTGAAAAAGTTAATACACATCTAAATTTTGATAATGGCGGCATCTTTTCTTGAAACCTTGATACTAAACTAACTGTTCTAACCTGTAGTGTTCATGACTCGGTGGTTGGTGTTCTGATATTTTGATTTAGGAGATGATGGTGGTGTTCCTATCATTTCATGAAAAGTTAATACGCGGTTGAAGTTCCGCAATGGTTCTATAATTTTGGGATACTGCGATACTAAAGTAAGTGTCCTAACCTATAGTGATTACGTTGCTTTGTTCAGTGTTCTGATCTTTTGTTGTAGAAGATTCCAGTGTTGTTCTTGTTTGTTTAAGAAAAGTTAATATACATTTGAATTTTCATAATGGTGTCATGTTTTTTCAAAACTATGATATTAAAGCAACTATTCTAAATGAAACTGTGATACTAAAGCACCTAGCGAACTACCTAATAATAAACATAACAATCTAGCCTAATCAATAGTTAAAACCTTTAGTTAATAGCACTTTGTAAGAAGACTAAAAAAAATAATCCCAACATCTAACCTCATTGCAGGCTTATATTGTTTTGGTATAGCAGCACCAGCCTGCACACAGATTTACAACGTCGTTGGTCCCTTATATATCACTAGTACAAAAAGTGGTATTGGTCACACCAAAAATGTGTGACTATATACATATAGTCACACACGCAAAAAGTTTCGTGTGTGACAAAAGGTCGCGCGGCCGTAGGTCACCTACGGTCACGCATTCGAGTTAGTCACACATAAGAAAGCTTTAGTGTTAGTATCCACGTTTTTTGTGTGACTAAATAGGTACAATTTAGTGACCATAAACAATGTACAACCAACAAAGCATGTTTTTTTTGTATATTTAGTCGCATACAATTAAACATAGAGTGGCCAAAAGTGTTAATATGTGTGACCATATGGTATTTAAAGTGAAGAAATGTGTATTTTGTGTGACTATTGTTCATCCAATGGCCACATGAATTTTATGTTTGTGTGACCTTTTGTAATATTTAGCCACACAAAGCATGTTTGTTTTGGGTATTTAGTCACATACAACTAGGCATAAAGTGACCAAAAGTGTTAATAAGTGTGACCATATGGTGTTTAAATTGAAGAAATGTGTATTTTGTGTGACTATTGATCATCCAATGGCCATAAGAATTTGAGGTTTGTGTGACCTTTTGTAATATTTAGCCACACAAAGCATTTTTTTTGGGTATTTAGTCATATACAACTAAGCATAAAGTGACAAAAAGTGTTAATAAGTTGCTAGAAGATATGGATCAAGATTCTGCACACATGGTGGTTGCATCCAAAGTTCCCATGCTCAATCCGGGTGAGTTTGAGTTATAGAGGATGAGGATTGAAAGATACATCCAGATGATAGACTATGCATTGTTGGAAGTCATAGAGAATGGTGCAACCTTGCCAAAAACAACAGTTATGGATGGTGTTGAAAAAGTGATGCCTATTACATCTGCTAAAGATAAGGCTCAAAGAAGATTAGAAGTGAAGGCAAGAAGTACTTTAATGATGGGCATTCCCAATGAACATCAGTTAAAATTTAATTCTATAAAGGATGCTAAGCTGTTGCTGGAAGCTGTAGAAAGGAGATTTGGTGGGAATGCAGCTACTAAGAAGACTCAAAGAAACCTCTTAAAGCTGCAATATGAAAACTTTACTGCTCCAAGCTCAGAGCTGCTTGATCAAACCTTTGATAGGCTTCAAAACCTTGTGAGTCAGTTAGAGCTTTTGGATGAAAAGCTTTCACAAGAAGATGTTAATCAAAAGTTATTAAGAAGCTTGTCACCTAAGTGGAACATACATGCTGTTGTGTGGAGGAATAAAGCTGAGTTAGAAACCATGAGCATAGATGATCTCTATAATAACCTCAAGGTGTATGAACCAGAAGTCAAAGGGATGTCTAGCTCAAGTTCAAGCACACATAACATGGCTTTTGTGTCCTCTTTAAATAACAACACTAGCAGCTCTAATGAAGCAGTTAATGCTGCTCATGAAGTTACTACTGCTAGCACTTAAGTTGATACTGCTTACTCTACAAATATTGATAACTTAAGTGATGCTGTTATTTGTTCATTTTTTGCTAGTCAACCAAATAGTCCTCAACTTGCACATGAGGACTTGCAACAAATCTATCCTGATGACGTAGAAGAGATGGATTTGAGATGGCAAATGGCCATGTTGACTATGAGGGCTAGAAGCTTTTTGAAGAATAGAGGAAGGAAGCTTACGGTTAATAGCAATGAGACTATTGGTTTTGATAAGTCCAAAGTGGAGTGCTACAACTGCCACAAGAGGGGACATTTTACTAGGGTGTGTAGAGCTCCAAGAAATCAAGACAACAAGAACAAGGAAAGCTCAAGAAGGAGTGTGCCTGTGGAAACATCTACTTCCACAGCTTTGGTGTCATATGATGTTCTTGGTGGATATGACTAGAGTGATCAGGCAGAGGAAGGGCCTAATTATGCACTCATGGCTTCCTCATCTTCAAGTTTTGACTTAGAGGTATCCAATGATTCAAATTGTTCAAAATCTTCTATGGAAACTATTAAATTACTTAAATCTCAAAATGATTAACTATTAAGAGATTTAGAGAAATCTAGTTTAATGGTTTTAGGTTATAAAACAGGTTTAGAATCAGTGGAAGAAAAACTTGAATTTTATAAAAAAAGAATGAGTCTGTTTATGTAGAAAACATTAATGGCTTAAAATGGGATATTCAAGTAGGAGAAATAACTATTAGAGAGCTTAGGAAGAAGCTTGAAAAAATTCAAAAAGAAAAAGATAGCATTCAATTTAATGTAGATAAATTTGAAAATGCATCTAAAAGTTTAAACAAGCTCATAGAGTGTCAGATTGTTGATAATTGTAAGAAAGGTTTAAGCTATGAAAAATATAATGTAGTTCCACCTCCTTACAGAGGAAATTTCATGCCTCCAACACCTGATTTGTCTTTTACTGGTTTAGATGAGTTTGTTAATAAGCCTGTAGTTGAGAACATAAAGTCTGATGAAGAAGTATCTAAGGTAGCTAAGAAGTCTGATGATTTCCTAATTATTGAAGATTAGGTATCAGATAGTGAGGAAGAAAATGTATCTCAAACTAAACCTGAGAAGAAAATAGTTAAGCCTAGTATTGCTAAGATAGAGTTTGTCAAACCTAAGCAACAAGAGAAAACTGCTAGAAAAAATGTTAAACAAGTTGAGAAACATACGCAAAACACTCACAATCCAAGAGGCAATCAAATAAATTGGAATAATATGATGTCTCAAAGACTAGGAAGCAATTTTTAGATGTTTAATAAGGCTTGTTATATGTGTAGAAGCTTTGATCATTTGCAAGTTGATTGCAATTGCCATCAAAAATAGTTTCAAAATTGAAGGATGGTAAAACCTGTTTGGAACAATGCTAAAAGGGTAAATCATCAAAACTTTGCTAAAAAGACTCACCCCTATGCTAAAAAGAACATGGTTCTAAGAGCAGTACTAATGAAGTCTGGCTTAGTATCAGTTAATACTGCTAGACAAATTAATATTGCTCACTCAAAAACAACAGTAAATGTTGCTAGACCAATGTCATATCTTTATAAAATAACACATTCAACTGTTAAGAGGCCCATTCATAAGAACACAACATTTAAAAACAGTAATATTAATCAAAGGGTGTTAGGGGTAATAATTTTAATACTGCTAGGCCAAAAGTAGTAGTTAATGCTGATAAAGGAAATAATTTTAATGTTGTTAAGGCCTCAGGTTGTTGGGTTTGGAAGCCAAAGCATAAAGTTTTAGACCATGTTTCAAAACACAACAGTGCATTAATCACCCTAAAGAAGTTTGATTATGTTAATGCATAAGGTAGATCCAAGTCAGTGATGGTTTGGGTCCCCAAAAGAAACTGATTTTCCTATCTAATGTGCAGGGCAATCCACAAATGGATTTACAGGATCAAGGAGTGATAGATAGTGGATGCTCAAGGCACATGACATGGAACATGTCCTATCTTACAAACTATGAAGAGATAGATGGAGGATATGTTGCTTTTGGAGGGAACCCTAAAGGAGGGAAAATCACAGGAAAATGTACCATTAAAACTGGTAATCTAGATTTTAAAAATGTGTATTTTGTGAGAGAGTTAAAGTTTAATCTCTTTAGTGTCTCACAAATGTGTGATAAAAAGAATAGTGTTCTTTTTAATGACATTGAATGTATTGTTTTATCTCCAAACTTTAAGTTAATTGATGAAAGTCAAGTTTTACTTAGAGTTCCTAGAAAGAACAATATGTATAGTGTTGATTTAAAGAACATAGTTCCTAAAGGAGGTTTAACTTGCCTTTTTGCAAAAGCCACATCTGATGAATCTAAACTTTGGCATAGAAGGCTAGGTCACTTAAATTTTAAAACCATGAATAAATTGGTTAAGGGAAATCTTGTAAGAGGTTTACCTTCCAAACTTTTTGAAAATGATCAAACCTGTGTTGCTTGTCAAAAGGGAAAGCAGCACAGAGCCTCTTGTAAGTCCAAAACAGAGAACTCAATCAGTCTTCCTTTACATTTGTTGCATATGGACTTGTTTGGTCCAACATTTGTAAAAAGCCTTATGAAGAAAATGTATTGCCTAGTTGTCACAGATGATTACAGTAGGTTTACATGGGTTTTCTTTCTAGCTACTAAGGATGAGACTAGTGGCATTCTTAAGTCCTTTATAACTGGGATAGAAAATCTAGTAGATCACAAGGTTAAGGTGATTAGATGTGATAATGGGACTGAGTTCAAAAACAAAGAGATGAATCAGTTTTGTGAGATGAAGGGTATTTTGAGACAATTTAGTATAGCTAGAACTCCTCAACAAAATGGAGTTGCTGAGAGGAGGAATAGGACACTAATTGAGGCTGCTAGGACTATGCTAGCTGATTCTAAGTTGCCAACTACTTTTTGGGCAGAAGCAGTTAATACTGCTTGCTATGTGCAAAATAGAGTGTTAGTAGTTAAGCCTTATAACAAGACCCCATATGAACTTTTTCATGGTAGAACACCAACTTTAAGTTTTATGAGACCATTTGGGTGTCTTGTTACCATTCTTAATACCATAGATCACTTAGGCAAATTTGATGGTAAGGTTGAATGCTCTTTGTGGATACTCTTTGAATAGTAAAGCCTTTAGAGTATTCAATAGTAGAACAAGGATAGTGGAAGAAAACTTGCATATTAGGTTTAGTGAGAGTACACCTAATGTTGTAGGTAGTGGACCAGATTGGCTATTTGATATTGATGCACTAACAAGAACAATGAATTATGATCCAATTGTTGCAGGTACACAGTCTAATAGTTTTGCAGGTACAAAAGCAAGTGATACTTCAGGTCAAGCTAGAAAGGAGACAGAACCTGTCAGGATACATTTTGCTTACATTATGGTCGCTGATCCCACCATATTTCCAAGATCCAAAGAGTTCTCATGATGATGGATCCAAACCTTCAAGTGATGATGGAAAGAAGGTTGATGAATATCCAAGAAAAGATAGTAAATGTAATGATCAAGAGAAGGAAAATAATGTTAATAGCACTAATAATGTTAATGCTTCTGGCACAAATAAGGTTAATGTTGTTGGTGGAAAAACAAGCATTGAACTTCCATTTGATCTAAATATGCATGCTTTAGAAGATTATAGCAAATTTGACTTCTCAAGAGATGATGAAGATGATGGTGCAGTGGCTGACATGAACAATTTGGATACAACAATCCAAGTCAGTCCTATTCCAACTACAAGAATTCATAAAGATCATCCTCTTGATCAAGTGATTGGAGATTTGCAATCAGCTTACACAACAAGTAAAATGTCTAAAGTATTTAGAGGAACATGGGGTTGTTAGTACTATTCCAACAAAGAACAAACCATAGTAGACTTTAATACTGTTGTTGCTTGCTTTTTTATCATAGGAAGAACCAAAAGGTAATTCACGCATTTGAAGGTTCCAAGCGGATAGAGGCTATGCAGGAGGCTTCTACAATTCAAGTTACAAAAATTTTGGACTTTAGTGGATTTACCAAATGGGAAAAAGGAGTTTGTAGGCTCTAATGGGCTTTTCAGAATTAAAAAGGATGAAAAGGGGAATCTGTGATAAGAAATAAAGAAGATTGGTTGCTCAAGGGCACACACAAGAAGAAGGGGATTGACATGATGAAGTCTTTGCCCTTGTGGAAGAAGGTGAAGCAATTAGGCTATTTTTAGCTTATGCTTCATTTAAAGATTTTATGGTGTATCAAATGGATGTAAAAAGTGCTTTTCTCTATGGGAAGATTGAAGAAGAGGTGTATGTATGTCAACCACCAGGATTTGAAGATCCAGACTTTCCTGATAGAGTATACAAGGTTGAAAAAGCACTGTATGGACTACATCAAGCTCCTAGAGCTTGGTATGAAACCTTGTCAACATATATGTTGGACAATGGGTTTCAAAGAGGGAAAATTAACAAGACCTTATTCATCAAAAGGCACAAAGGTGATATTTTGCTGGTCTAAGTTTATGTGGATGATATCATCTTTGTTCACAAGAAAGGAGCTATGTATTACCATTTTGAGGAAGTTGATGCATGATAAATTTTTAGATGAGGTCTATAGGAGAACTTTCAGTCTTCTTAGGTTTAAAGTGAAGCAGAAGAAGGATGGCATATTTATTAGTCAAGACAAATATGTTGAAGAAATTTTAAAGAAATTTGGGTTTACAGAAGTCAAGACTGCAAGCACACCAATGGAAACTCAAAAGCCTCTGCTCAAGGATGAAGATGGTGAAGAAGTGGATGTTCATATGTATAGGTCAATGATTGGTTCATTGATGTATCTTACATCTTCAAGACCTGACATCATGTTTGCAGTGTGTGCCTGTGCTAGATACCAAGTCAATCCAAATGTTTCACATCTTCATGCTGTGAAAAGGATTTTTAGGTACTTAAAAGGTTAACCAAAATTAGGCCTTTGGTATCCAAAAGATTCTCCTTTTGATTTGGTAGCATACACTGATAGTGATTATGCTAGAGCAAGCTTGGATAGGAAGTCTACAACAGGAGGTTGTCAATTCCTTGGATGTAGATTAATATCATGGCAGTGCAAGAAACAGACAGTGGTTGCAAATTCCACAACAGAAGCTGAGTATGTGGCTGCTTCAAGTTGCTGTAGACAAGTGCTTTGGATTCAGAATCAACTACTTGATTATGGGTACAATTTTATGCATACCAAAATCTTTATTGACAATAACAGTACTATTTGCATAATTAAAAATCATGTTTTTCATTAAAAAACAAAGCATATAGAGATCAGACATCATTTTATTAGAGATTGCAATGAAAAGAAATTGATTTAAATGGTCAAAATCCATACTGACAAGAATGTTGCAGATTTGCTTACAAAAGCTTTTGATGTAAGTAGATTTCAATATTTGACTGTTAGTATTGGAATGATAAATCTTTAAAGTCTTTTATCTCTTTATGTTTCTGTTGAGTTTGTATGAATTAGTTCTGTTATTTTAATGTCATTAAAAGTTTCTAGCTGTTAAGTATCAATTTAGTACTGGCTGTTCTATTCTTAATACTATTATGTATAATTATCTTGTGATAATTGTGAAAATTGTATGGCTTGTGTTTCATGTTTTTGGACTATTATTATGCAGGTAAAGCAAAGAAAAGTGTTTAAATTGATGATGGAAAAGCTGTGCGATGGAATTGAAGTTAATGCTTTTAACCCAAAGTTAAAGCCTAGGTTATTACTATAATGCTGGGTTACTACTACTGGGTGAAAGTTAATGTTGTTGAGGGTATTTTTCCTAAATAATTCGATTAAGGGTTTCAATCGATCCTTTAATCAATTCACTCTTTTCTAATTCTCTCTATAACTACAATCCCTACATCATTTTTTATCCATATATTCAATACCCAACATAATTAATGACTTCTAAAGTTTTGCTGATACTCTTAATATGGCTCGCATTTTTGTCTAAACCCACAGAGAGTGATGGGTTTGAACAAATTGTGGATTTTTAAAATGTACACCATATAAGGCATACATTAACGATCAATCCTACTATATATATTTCTTGCATTGAACAATTCTGGTCTGCTGTCAAGGTCAAAACTATCAAAGAAAAAGAGAGCAGGACAGAGGTGATACAAGAGAATGCAAAGAAACAAAAGGTGGAAGATGACAAAGAAACAGCAGAGCTTAAATAGTGTTTGGAAATCATTCTAGATGAAGAAGAGGTAAAAATTGATGCTATACCTTTAGCTGTTAAGTCTCTAAGTATTGTTGGCTGGAAGATTTATAAAGGAAGGATAAAAAAGTATTATCATAATAATAAGAGGCTGATGGAAAGTCTCATAATACATGATCTTTAGTCAAAATGCTTATAATTTTTGCAGGAAAGGATTGGAAGATTTTACAAGTTGGTAATGCTAAATATGAGTCAAAAGGAACAGCGAGGACTTGGATTTGTTGTTTGGGGTGATTTGAAAACAATGTTTAAACCACATGTAGAGATAATGTATAGAGGAATCAACAAGAATAGAAAGTGTTGGATTGGAAGTTGTATGACTCCTATGGAGTACATTCCTTGAGAATGCAACATATGCAGATTTATATGTTGGTAGAGAATAAGTATCCCCTTGCACCACTTACACTTTCAATGATGTTGGAAAAGAAGCTTATAATTGATTATGAAAGGGAAATAGCTTATCACTTTTAAATTCATCATAAAACAGCTTAAGAAGTAAAGAAGTGTTTGGAAGCATCTTCCTGGTGATGATGAAGCTTTAAATGAAAAAACTTGATAATTTTAAAAAGAATATCAAGTTTAGTGGAGGATTGTTGGGATTAAAAGTCTTCTTGATGTTGTTGAATTTATGCTGCTCTGTTCTTTGTGTTAATGTTGCTCAACTGGATGGTTAGTACTACTCAGAGACTTCAAAGAAAATATGCTAAGTGTTTACTACTGCTAGTACACAGTTAGTACTGCTAGTGAATATTAGTGCTGCTGATGAACTTCAAAGAAAATATGCTAAGTAGTTACTACTGTTAGTACAAAGTTAAGACTGCTCAGCTAAAGTTAATGCTGCTAGTGAAAATATGCTTGAAGTTACTATTTTTTAAATTAAACTACTGCTAGTGAATATCAAGTTAATGCTTGCTAGTGTACTGCTATATGATATGTATTAGTTGTTTATAGGTAATATTTTAGATACTTAGAAAGTATTGTAAAGCGACTAGGACTTTGGGTATAAAGGAGTCTCGGGCATAGAGTTTGATGTACCAGAACCAAAACCAAATATACACTAGACGTATAATTCATAGCTTCAAGGTATTTGTAACCCTAATACTTTGAGAGTATTCGTATTATTATCATTAATAATATTGGAGCTTATTTTTGAATTGTATGTTCATTGAGTTACTGTTTCATTGATAATTCTTAATATTAAAGATTAGATTCCGCATAATCTTTAATACATTCAAACAAAGTTTCTACTATAGTGGTGTGATTTATTCTAATATAAATAAATCTTAACAAGCTTAAGGAATTCGATCTATTGATGTGGGATCAAACAAGTTAGTATCAGAGCCAGGTTAAGAAGATTTTAAAAGAGAAAGAACTGTTTTTATACACAAGTATCTTTTTTAAAAGATATGATCAAGATTCTGCAAAATGGTGCTGCATTCAAAGTTCCATGCTAAAACATGGTGAGTAAGAGATATAAAGGAAAGGATGAAAATATATCAGATGATAGACTATGCACTGTGGAAAAGTCATAGAGAATGGTGCAACCTTGCCAAAAACAACAACTGTGGAAGGTGTTGTGACAGTGATGCCTATTACAACTGCTGAAGAAAAGGCTCAGAGAAGATTAGAGGTGAAAGCTAGAAGTACTTTAATGATGGGGGCATTCCAATTAAACATCTGTAAGTTTAACTCTTAATAAAGGATGTTAAGTGAAGTTGTTGGAAGCTGTTGAAAGAGATTTGGTGGGAATGTCAGCTACAAGAATGATCAAAGGAATCCTTAAACGGCAATTATGAAAAAATTCCATTGCTACATGTTCAGAGATGGCTTGACAAACTTTTCATAGGCTTCAAAAGTCTTGTGTGTGTTGTTTAGGAGCTTTTGGATGAAATGTTTCACAAGAAGCTGCTAATCCAAAAGATATTAAAAGTTGTCACCTGAGTGGAACACACATGCTGTTGTGTGGAGGAATAAAGCTAATTTGGATACAATGAGCATGGATGATCTCTACAACAACCTTAAGTTATTATGAACCAGAAGTTAAAGGGATGTCTAGCTTAAGTTCAAGCACACAAAACATGGCTTTTGTGTCCTCTTCAAATAACAACACTAGCACCACTAATGAAGCAGTTAATACTGTCATGAAGTTCTTATGCTAGCACTCAAGTTAATGCTGCTAACTCTACAATTATTATAACTTGAGTGATGTTGTTATTTGTGCATTCTTTGTTTTCAACCAATTGTCTCATCTTGTACATGAGGACTTGCACACAAAATCCATCCAAGATGACTTGGAAGAGTGGGACTTGAGATGCAAATGGCCATGTTGACTATGGGGTAAGAAGGCTTTTGAAGACATACAGGAAGGATGTTACTGTTAATGGATTAAGACTATTGGTTTTGATAGTCCTAACTGAAGTGCTACATCTGCCACAAGAGGGGAATTTTGCTAGGAGTGTAGAGCTCAAGAAATCAAGACAAACAAGAACAAGGATAGCTCAGAAGGAGGTGCCTATGGGAAATAAACTACTTCCTTCCACAACTTTGGTGGTCTTGTGATGTCTTGGTGGATATGACTGAGTGGATCAGGCAGAGGAAGGGCCTAATTATGCACTCATGGCTTTCTCATATGACTCAGAGGTATCCAATGATTCTATTTGTTTAAAATCTTGTTTGAAAACTATTGAATCTCTTAAATCTCAAAATGATCAACTATTAAAAGATTTAAAGAAATATGAGTTAATGGTTTTAGGTTATAAGACAGTTTAAAGTTGTGGAAGAAAAATCGGTGAAGTTTATAAGCACAATTATGTTCTTCTTTATTCAAAGATATTAAGGGCTTAAAATTTGAAATTCACATAGGAGAAATAACTATTAGAGAGCTTAGGAAAAAGCTTGACATAGTTCAAAAAGAAAAGGATGGCATTCAACTTAATGTAGATAAATTTGAACATGCATCTAAAAGTTTAAACA
The DNA here is from genome assembly GCA_026074375.1 of Tanacetum coccineum. Taxonomy (NCBI): domain Eukaryota; kingdom Viridiplantae; phylum Streptophyta; class Magnoliopsida; order Asterales; family Asteraceae; genus Tanacetum; species Tanacetum coccineum. Next base: position 17,243 of record BQNB010033890.1, read on the forward strand.
AGCTCATAGAGTGTCAGATAGTTGACAATTGCAAGAAAGGTTTAGGCTATGAAAATTATAATGCAGTTCTACCCCCTATACCAGGAATTTCTTGCCTCCAACACATGACTTATTTTATTGGTTGACGATGAGTTTGTTAATAAGCTGTAGTTGTGAACTGTAAGCTATGTCTAGTTGTAGAGAGCCTAAGGTAGTTAGGAAGAATGATGATGCCCCATGTATTGAAGAATAAAGGTGTCAGATGATGAGGAAGAGGATGTGTCTTAGCCTAAAATTGAAAAGAAAATAGTTAGCAATAGTATAGTTAAGAAGAGTTTGTCAAAATCTATACATCAAGAAAAAAATACTAGGAAAACTGTAAACAAGTTGAGCACATTGACAAAACCTCACAGTCCAAGAGGCAATCAAAGAAATTGGAACTATGTATGATGTTTCAAATAAGTATACTATGAAGCAATTTTGAGATATTTAATCAGGCCTGTTATGTGTGTGGATGCTTTGATCATTTGCAAGTGATTGCATTTACATCAAAAAACTGTTTCAATATAAAAGGATGATAAAACTATTTGGACATTGCTCAAAGGTAAATCATTAAAAAACTTTGCTAAAAAGACTCCCCATGAGCTAAACATAACTTAGTTCCAAGAGTAGATACTATATGAAGTCAGTTTAGTATCAGTTAATTAATGCATAGACTAGTTAATGTTGCTCACTCAAAAGAACAGTGAATGCTGCTAGGACATTGGTCATATCTTTCTAACTAGCTCTTTCAAACTGTAAGAGGCCATTTCATAAGAACACCATTTTAAACAGTAATATTAATCAAAGGGTTAATATTGTTAGGGGTAAAAAAATTAATACTGCTAGGCCAAAAGCAGTAGTTAATGCTGTTAAGGGAAATAATTTTAATGCTGTTAAGGCCTCAGCTTGTTGGGTTTGGAAACCAAGCATAAGATTTAGAACATGTTTCTAAACAAACAATGCATCAATCTTCCTAATATAGGTTTGATTTATGTTGGATGCACATGGCAGATCAAGTCAGTGATGGATTGGTCCCAAAGAAACTTATGTTCTTACACCAATGTGCAGGGGCAATCCACAAATGAATTTACAAGGAATCAAGGAGAGTAATTGTAGTGGTATGCTCAAGCACATGATAATGGATATGTCCTATCTTACAGACTATGAAGAGATAGATGGAGGATATGTTGCTTTGAAAGGAACCCTCCAAATGAGGAAAGTCCAGGAAAATGTCCATTTAAATTGGTAATCTAGATTTTGAAAATGTGTATTTGAATGAGAGTTAAAGTTTAATTCTTTAGAGTCTCACAAATGTGTGATAAAAAGAATAGTGTTTCTTTTTAATGACACTAAAAATTGTAATTTGGTTTTTTAAATCTCCAAAACTTTAGTTAATTGTTGAAAGTCAAAGTCTTTACTTAGAGTTCCTAGAAAGAAAACAATATGTATAGTGTTGATTTAAAGAACATAGTTCCTAAAGGAGGTTTAACTTGCCTTTTTGCAAAAGCCACATCTGATGAATCTAAACTTTGGCATAGAAGGCTAGGTCACTTAAATTTTAAAACCATGAATAAATTGGTTAAAGGAAATCTTGTAAGAGGTTTACCTTCCAAACTTTTTAAAATTGATCAAACCTATGTTGCTTGTCAAAAGGGAAAGCAGCAAAGAGCTCTTATAAGTCCAGAAACAAAGTACTTAATCAGTCTTCCTTTACATTTTGTTGCATATGGACTTGTTTGGTCCAACATTTGTAAAAAGCCTTATGATATAAAATGGTATTGCCTAGTGTCAAAGAATGATTTAGTAGTTTACATGGTTTTTTTTAGACTACTATAAGGATGAGACTAGTGGCATTCTAAAGTCCTTTATAACTGAGATATCAAATCTAGTAGATCACAAGGTTAAGGTGATTAGATGTGATAATAGAACTGAGTTCAAAAACAGAGAGATGAATCAGTTTTGTAAAATGAAAGGTATTTTGAAACAATTTATTGTATCTAGAACTCCTCAACAAAATAGAGTTGGTGAGAGGAGGAATAGGACACTAATTGAGGCTGCTAGGACTATGCTAGCTGATTCTAAGTTGCCAACTACTTTTTGGGCAGAAGCAGTTAATACTGCTTGCTATGTGCAAAATAGAGTGTTAGTAGTTAAGCCTCATAACAAGACCCCATATGAACTTTTTCATGGTAGAACACCAACTTTAAGTTTTATGAGACCATTTGGGTGTCCTGTTACCATTCTTAATACCATAGATCACTTAGGAAAATTTGATGGTAAGGCTAATGAAGGTTTCTTTGTTGGATACTCTTTAAATAGTAAAGCCTTTAGAGTATTCAATAGTAGAACAAGGATAGTGGAAGAAAACTTGCATATTAGGTTTAGTGAGAGTGCACCTAATGCTGTAGGTAGTGGACCAGATTGGCTATTTGATATTAATGCACTAACAAGAACAATGAATTATGAGCCAATTGTTGCAGGTACACAATCTAATGATTTTGCAGGTACAAAAGCAAGTGATAATGCAGGTCAAGCTAGAAAAGAGACAGAACCTGTCAAAAATTACATTTTGCTACCATTATAGACTGCTGATCCATGATTTTCCCAAGATCCAAAGAGTTATCATGATGATGGATCCAAACCTTCAAGTGATAATGGAAAGAAGGTTTATGAAGATCCAAGAAAAGAAAGTGAATGTAATGATCAAGAGAAGGAAGATAATGTTAACAGCACTAACAATGTTAATGCTGCTATCACAAATGAATGTTGTTGGTGGAAAAACAAGCATTAAACTTCCATTTGGTCCAATATGCCTGCTTTGGAAGATTATAGCATATTTGATGTCTCAAGAGATGATGAAGATATTGGTTTAGAGGCTGACATGAACAATTTGGATACAACAATCCAAGTCAGCCTATTTCAACTACAAGAATTCATAAAGATCATCCTCTTGATCAAGTGATTGGAGATTTGCAATTAGCTACACAAACAAGAAGGATGTCAAAGAATTTGGAGGAACATGGGTTTGTTAGTACTATTCAACAAAGAACAAACCATAAAGACCTTCTAAACTGCTTGTTTGCTTGCTTTTTATCACAGGAAGAACCCAAAAAGGTAATTTATGCATTGAAAGATCCAAGCTGGATAGAGGCTATGTAGGAAGAGCTTCTATAATTCAAGTAACAAGAAGTTTGGACTTTAGTGGATTTACCAATTGGAAAAAGGGCTATAGGCTCTAAGTGGGTTTTCAGGAATAAAAAGGATGAAAGGGGAATTGTGATAAGAAATAAAGCAAGATTGGATGCTCAAGGCTACACACAAGAATAAGGGATTGACTATGATAAAGTCTTTGCCCCTGTTGCAAGAATTGAAGCAATTAGGCTATTTTTAGCTTATGCTTCATTTAAAGATTTTGTAGTGTATTAAATGGATGTAAAAAGTGCTTTTCTCTATGGGAAGATTAAAGAAGAGGTGTATGTATGCCAACCACTAGGATTTGAAGATCCAGACTTTCCTAATAGAGTATACAAGGTTGAAAAAGAACTATATAGACTACATCAAGCTCCTAGAGCTTGGTATAAAACCTTGTCAACATATATGTTAGACAATGGGTTTCAAAGAGGGACAATAGATAAAACCTTATTCATCAAAAGGCAAAAAGGTGATATTTTACTAGTCCAAGTGTATGTGGATGATATTATCTTTGGTTCAACAAAGAATGAGCTATGCAATGCATTTGAGAAGTTGATGCATGAGAAATTTCAGATGAGTTCTATGGGAGAACTTACATTTTTCTTAAGATTACAAGTGCATCAGAAGAAGGATGGAATATTTATTAGTCAAGATAAATATGTTGATGAGATTTTAAAGAAATTTGGGTTTACAGAAGTCAAGACTGCAAGCACACCAATAGAAACTCAAAAGCCTCTGCTCAAGGATGAAAATGGTGACGAAGTGGATGCTCATATGTATAGGTTAATAATTGGTTCATTGATGTATCTTACATCTTTAAGACCTGACATCATGTTTGCAGTGTGTGCTTGTGCTAGATACCAAGTCAATCCAGAAGTTTCACATCTTCATGCTGTGAAAAGGATTTTTAGATTCTTAAAAGGTCAACCAAAATTAGGCCTTTAGTATCCAAAAGATTCTCCTTTTGATTTGGTAGCATACACTGATAGTGATTATGCTGGAGCAAGCTTGGATAGGAAGTCTACAACAGGAGGTTGTCAATTCCTTGGATGTAGATTAATATCATGGCAGTGCAAGAAACAGACAGTGGTTGCAAATTCCGTAACAGAAGCTGAATATGTGGTTGCTTCAAGTTGCTGTGGACAAGTACTTTGGATTCAGAATCAATTACTTGATTATGGGTACAATTTTATGCATACCAAGATCTTTATTAATAATAACAGTACTATTTGCACAATTAAAAATCCTATTTTTCAGTAAAAAAACAAAGCATATAGAGATCAGACATCATTTTATTAGAGATTGGAATGAAAAGAAATTGATTCAAATGGTCAAAATCGATACTGATAAGAATATTGTTGATTTGCTTACAAAAGCTTTTGATGTAAGTAGATTTCAATATTTGATTGTTAGTATTGGAATGATGAATCTTTAAAGTCTTTTTATCTCTTTATGTTTTTGTAGAAATTGATTACGTACAAGCTTAAAGTTACAAAAGTACAATGTGTTAAAAGCTGGATTGAGAAACAGACAAGAGACAAATGCTAATCAAACTCGGAGGAAATTACAAACTGAAAATTAAAAAACACCACAACAAACAACCAAAATAAATGAACTCTAGAATGTTCTATTTTAGAGAATTGAAGAGGAGATGTGAGGATTCTGATTCGTCTATTCATCTCAGCCTGTAGCGATCATTTTTTGAATAATTTTAGCCGTTTGATGATAGTTGATGATGGTGTCTCAGAACCATTTTAAGTGATGCCCTATGTGGGTTATATTGATGTGGGAAAAGGGAAATTTACAAGTTAAGTGGTGTAGAGGAGCTGCGGGTAAGGGATATTTGTGAAGTTGGGTGTGTTAAGGTTTTGACGGGAAAAAATATTTCTAAGGTTGTTAGAGGGAATGTTCTTTATATCGGATTATAGTTTGAATGTTTGAACTTTGAATTGCACAATTGTCTTTGTGGTATCTTTATTCCTTTTTTGCTCGTAACAAAAAAGTTTCCACCCTTTTACGACCTTTTTCCCTATTGTACTTCAAATACATTTCAAATAAGCCTATTTTTTTAAACATTGAAAACTTGTCAAATTTGGTCGTGGACTTATATTTTGGGTCATAATTCCTTGCATCAAAATGATTCGGCCTGATTTTTGGCTTCAAAATCTTCACCATTGACTAGTCTTTTCCGTTTCTTGTCGGGTTTTTGTCTGATTTTGCTTTTCTTTTTGTCCTTTTTATCTTTTCTGCACAATGACACAAAAGCACACATTTTTTCTATCTTTTGGCATTTCTGGCTTTTATTTGGCAAAATCCCAGGTAGCTTTTTTAGATAACATTAAGAATTTTAGTATACACGGTTGAAAAAGCATTGCATGGACTACATCAAGCTCCTAAAGCTTGGTATGAAACCTTGTCAACATATATGTTGGACAATGGGTTTCAAAGAGGGAAAATGTCAACGACTTATTCATCAAAAGGAACAAAGTTGATATTTTGCTAGGTCCAAGTTTATGTGTGATGATATCATCTTTGGTTCAACAAAGAAGGAGCTATACAATGCATTTAAGAAGTTGATGCATGAGAAATTTTAGATGAGTTCTATGCGGAGCATTACATTATTTGGGAAATTACAAGTACTATCAGGAGAAGGACGGCATATTTATTAGTCAAGATAAATTGTTGTTGAAATTTTAAAGAAATTTGGTTAAAAGTCTAGACTGCAAGCACACCAAATGCAAACTCAAAAAAGCTTTGCATAAGGGATGAAGATGGTGAGAAGTGGATGGTTCATATGTTAATTAGGTCAATGATTGGTTCCTTTGATGTATCTTACAATCTTTCAAGATTCTGACATTTGTTTGCAGTGGGTGCGCTTTTTGTGTAGTTACCAAAGTCAATCGCTAAAGGTTTCACATTTTCATGTTGTGAAAAGGATTTTTAGGTACTTAAAAGGTCAACCAAAATTAGGCCTTTGGTATCCAAAAGGAATTCCTTTTGTTTTGGTAGCATACGCGCTGATAGGATTTTTGCTAGAGCAAAAGCATTTATGGATAGGAAGTCTACACATAGGAGGTTTGTCAATTCCGTAGATGTAGAATAATGTATCTGCAGTGAAAGAAACTGACATATGGTTGTAAATTCAATAACAGAAGCTGGAGTATGTGGATGCTACAAGTTGTTGTGGAGACATAGTGCTTTGGATTCAGAAATCAACTACTTGATTCGGTAAATTTTATTGCATACCAAGATCTTTATATGACAATAACAGTACTGTTTGTATTAATTTAAAAAATCCTGTTTTTCAAATAAAAACAATGAATATAGAGATCAAACAATAGTTTTATTAGAGAGTTTTCATTGAAAAGAAATTGATTCAAATGGTCAAAATCCATACTGACAAGAATGTTGTAGATTTTCTTACAAAAGCTTTTGATGTAAGTAGATTTCAATATTTGATTGTTAGTATTAGAATGATGAATCTTTAAAGTCTTTTATCTCTTTATGTTTTTGTAGAGTTTTGTATGAATTAGTAACTGTTATGTTATTTTTTCCATGTCATTAAAAGTTCTGCTATTAAATTTAATTAGTATGTGGATATATTTAATACTACTGAGTTATACTGTTAGTTTTACTTATACTACTAGGTATAATTAATTGTAAAAATTGCTATGCTTGTGTTTTCTTGGTTTTTGGACTAACATTTAGCAAGAAAAGTAAAGAAAAGTGTTAAATTGATGATGGAAAAGCTATTTGGAATGGAATTGGAGTTAATGTTGGTGACTTAAAGTTATCCCCCCTGCTAGGAATAAATGCTACTGCTGGTTCTGAGTTAAATGTTGCTAGGCATAATTATATGTTGGTTCTAAGTTATGTTGCTAGGATTATTTACTACTACTGCGGTTACTATCTGGGTGAAAGTTAATGCTTGTTGAGGGTATTTTCATAATACTTCGATTAATGGTTTCAATCAGTCATTTAATCGATTTCATACTTTCGTAAACTCTCTAATCACAAACCCTAACTTAATTTTATCATCCATCATAAAAACTTAACACAAATGACGACCCTAAATTTTGCGGATACTCGTAACATGGTCGCATTTTTGTCTAACCCCGCAGAAAGTGATGGGTTTGAACAAATTGTGGATTTTCCTGAAATGCCTACAACTTATAAGATATGCATTAACAGTTAATCCCACTATATATATCTCTTGCATTGAACAATTCTGGTCTACTGGCATGGTCAAAACTATCAATGGGGAAGTATAGTTACATGCCCTAGTAGATGGCAAGAAGATAATTATCTCTAAAGCATCTGTGAGAAGAGATCTTAAACTAGAAGATGAGGAAGGTATTGATTTTTTACCAAACTCTACCATTTTTAAACAACTTACATTGATGGGATATGAGAAAATTTCATAGAAGCTCACTTTTTATAAGCTATTCTTCTCTCCACAATGGAAATTTCTGATTCATACTATTCTACAATGTCTAAGTACAAAGACTACTGCATGGAATGAGTTTAGTAGCACTATGGCATCTGCTATTATTGGCTCAAGCACTTGAAGCATTAAAAACTTCAAAACCCAAGGTGAAAGGGATTGTTTTTCAATAGCCAGGTGAATCTATAACAAAAAAAACTACAACAATTTCTTCACAACAATCACAGGAAAAGGGTAAAGGAATAGTGATAGAACCTGTGAAGCCTATGAAGAAGAAAGATCTAATCAGGCTTGATGAAAAAGTTGCTTTAAAGTTACGAGCTAAATTTGATGAAGAAGAAAGACTTGCAAGAGAGAAAGCTGAAAAAGAAAAAGAAGCCAATATTGCTTTGATTGAAGAATGGGTTGATATTCACGCTGATCATGAATTAGCTCAAAGATTGCAAGCAGAGGAGCAAGAAGAGTTGTCTGATGCAGAAAAGGCTACATTATTTCAACAACTCTTAGAGAAAAGAAGAAAGCATTTTGCAGCTAAAAGAGCAGAAGAGCAAAGAAAAAAACCACCAACACAAGTTCGACAGAAAAAGATAATCTGTACTCACCTAAAGAACATGGAAGGTTACAAGCTCAAGGATTTGAAGTCAAAAGGGTTTGATGATATTCAAGAGATGTTTGACAGAGCATTCAAGAGGGTAAATACATTTGAAGACTTTAGAACAAAGTTGGTGAAAGGAAAAGAAAAGAGAGCAGGAGAAGAGCTGATATAAGAGAGTTCAAAGAAGCAAAAGGTGGATGATGACAAAGAAATAACAGAGCTTAAACAGTGTGTGGAAATCATTCCAGATGAAGCAGAGGTAATAATTGATGCTATTCCTTTGGTTGTTAAGTCTCCAAGGATTGTTGATTGGAAGATCCACAAAGAAGGAAAGAAAAGCTATTATCAAATAATAAGAGCTCATGAAAAGTCTCAAATGTACATGATCTTTAGTCAAATGCTTAAAAGTTTTAACAGGGAAGATTTGGAAGACTTGTACAAGTTGGTAAAAGCTAGATATGGATCAGCAAGACCAGTGGAAAGCATGGATTATCTGTTATGGAATGATATGAAAATAATGTTTGAACCAGATGTAGAAGATGAAGTATGGAAGCTACAAAATGGATACAAAGTGTTAGAATAGAAGCTGTATGACTCATGTGGAGTACATTTCTTGATGATGCAGTCTATGTAGATTTACAAGTTGGTAGAGAAGAAGTATCCTCTTACACCACCTATACTTTCAATGATGTTAGAAAAGAAGCTTCAAATTGATTATGAAAGTGAAATGGCTTATCAGCTGTGTAAATTGATCATCAAACAACTTAAGAAGTAAAGAAGTGTTTGGAAGCATCCTCCTGGTGTTGATGAAGTCTTAAATGAAGAAACTTGATGATTTTGAAAAAGAATATCAAGTTTAGGGGAGGATTGTTGGGATTAAAAGTCTTCTTGATGTTGTTAGAATTACTGCTGCTCAAGTTTATGTTAATACTGCTCTGATAAAGTTAGTACTGCTCATAAACTTCAAAGAAAATATACTAAGTAGTTACTACTGCTGGTACAAAAGTTAATGCTGCTAGTGTTAAGTTAGTACTGCTAGTGTTAAGTTAGTACTGCTAGTGTAACTTAGTACTGTTTGTTAGTACTGCTTACTTGATATGTATTAGTTATTTATAAAAAAGATTTTATATACTTAGGAAAGTATTGTAAGCAGAGTAGGACTCCTTAGTGTATAAAAGGAGGTCCTAGGGCATAGAGATTGACGCACCAATACGTACCAAAACAAAAAAATCAATCTTTTTCTTAGCTTCAAGGTCTTTGTAAACCTAATACTTTGAGAGTATTCGTATTATTATCATTAATAATATTGGAGCTTGTTTGTTGAATTGTTTGTTCATAGAATTACTGTTTCATTGATAATTCTTCTTAATATTAAAGATTAGATTCCACATAATCTTTAATACATTCAAACAAAGCTTTTACTATAGTTGTGTTAGATTTATCTAATATAACTAAACCTTAAACAAGAATAAGGAATTCGATCTATTGAAGTGGGATCAACAAAAGATGGAACAACAAATCCTGAATCCAACTCTGTAGAAGATGGTTGCTGAATAACAAGTGCTTGATAGGATTGTTGCAAGGCAGGTGCTTGATATGGTTGTTGATGAACCACTGGAGAATGAGTAACAACTTGTGGTTGATACTATGATTGTTGTACTATTGGTGCATCATAAGAACATTGTGGTGTAGGAGGTGAATAGTCTTGTTGAGTAGCAGATGACAACTATGGATAATACTGAGTCGGGTTCAAACAAGTTAGAGAATTAACAACCAAGGCTATCTAATTTGGATACCTTTTTATTGATAAAAGAACTTCATTTGCATGAGCTTCATGTTGCCTTAGATGAGCATACAAATGATCAAAGTTAGTGGTATGCATGTCTTTTGATAATTTGACATCCATGACAAATTTTCTCTATTCAGGTTGAAGATGATTGACAAACTTTGTGTTAACTTAGAGTGGTTTCATTGTCATTCCAATCGTATGCGGTTGAAGATGATTGACAAACTTTATGTTGACATGGAGTGGTTTCATTGTCATTCTAATCGTATGCATATCATTGATCAGCTGGGCAAACTGCATGTAATACGAATGAATTGTCTCTGCAAGCATAGAAGTGAATGTGTCAAAATCATCATACAAATTAGACTCTCGCTCTTGTAATGATAACTTTGAACCTTGAATGAGTAATTTGACTCTATCCTAAATCTGCTTGGCATGTTCAGTATATTTAACCAAATTGTAAAAAAATGAAGAAAACACTGATTCTTACGAGACTTTAATGGCGTAAACACCACGATAGTGTACACCGCAAACTATTCAAGAGTGCAAACACGTCACCGTCAGTCAAGGATTACGGCATAACCACACAAGAAGATTACGCCGTAACATTATTATTCTGAAATACTAAGTCATCCTAGTCAGCATTACGGCGTAACATAATTAGTTACACCGTAAAATAATATATGCCTACAACATGGAAAGCCTCGTCAGCACTTTACGGCGTAACACTCTAGACGGTTACACCGTAACATATTCAAAATCTATAAATAGAGGCCTCATTCAGCCACTTCATCATCCATTCCACCACAGATCTAAGGGGTGATCAAGGCCTCCATAGCTCGAAGAATTCCACCAGAAGTCCAAGGGAGATCACATTTAATTTTCTTTTGTATTTAATCGTTCATAAACGAATCCTGTAAGAATTATGAGTTTTCCATCCATGATTATCTTTATTAATTCTTGCTTTGTTGTTACCATGAGCGGCTAAGAACTTCAAGTGCTAGCCTGGTCATGAATTTACTATTGTTATAATTCTTGTTTCCTGTTAAGATCATGGTTTAATTGGATATCCTTTTGACTATCGTGTAACCCTGGGTTTTGGTAGTATTGCGGGTGGTATAGATCATGTTAATCCTGTTATTAGATTACCACTTGAACGTGGGATTAGTAGGGTACTAGGGTTGGATGATTATTCTAATCCTGGTGTAGGAGCTAACCCTGTTACCGCCTTTATCACTTAATATACTTAAAAAGCACATGAACTCTTTTAGAGAAGGTTAATAATCTGTATAGGTTATTAGACTAGTTCTTAGGAAAGTTAGGATTAATCACTATGACCTGGTTGCCCTACCTTCGTAACTTTCAGGGGATTCGGGATCGCAGGAATTATAGGGTAGACCAAAGATATCTATTTAGGTCTGTCGACTTTAGAAACCACCAATGAGACCATGATGTAACATTGCACAGGAAAACATAGTTACAACGATTGTAATGTAATGGCTAGGCTAGCACGTTTCTCTCCCTGATTACTTCTATCTCTTTTAATTTCCGCATATTTACTTTCTTGTTTATCTCAAAATCAATCTTAAAACTACTTTAAAATGTGAGACTTCAAATTAAGACTAATTAACACTTAGCTCTTAGGACGACCTCGGATTTACCATCTCCACATTACTCACGATCGGGTTCTCTACCCGTTAGTGCATTTGTAAAGGTAAAGCGAGTTTTATAAATTTAAAACTTAAATAAAATATATTTTAAAATAAAATACACATCAAGTTTTTGGCGCCGTTGCCGGGGAGCTAAATATTAGTATTAATTTGATTCCTTATAGTTATTTCAACTTTTTCTCTAATTTTTAAATTCTACAGATAACATCATGGATGGGATCAACATCGACGATCTCACCATAGAACAATATCTTAGGCTTACACACGAAAACAGACACCTAGCATGGTTAAGAAGGTTGATGACATGACCATTGCCGAATATATAGAATACAAGGAAAGGATATAAAGGTAATGCAGTAGGAATTTTGGATCCTACTTTCCAACCTATTTTGACCATGGCACATCCAACACGACCCTTGAATATCCTCGAAACACTTACTTTACTCCTATCCCACCAAACACGAAGTTTAATTATGATTCTAAGGATATAAAGCTTAATGAGGAAGCTGGGTACACAACTGATGAAGAATAAGTTATCAGTGAACATGAAGAACTTGACCCAGTTCATGCTGTCAATACTCCATCTTTGGAAGAAGAGTTAAGCTCGAAAGAAGACCTTGATGAATGGTTAAATGCAGAAATGGAAAAACACATGAGTAAGCAGGAGGAGAAAAACAAGGAAGATGCACTAATTGCTATTATAAAATCCATTAGAGAGGAATGTAGGGTTGTTCATAAAAATAAGCAAATAAGAGTTGCAACAGCTAATCTAAAAAATTCCTCTGAGGCCGTGGAAGACTTTGTCAATAATGACAAATTTACAAGTAATTCGCAATCACTTAAGGAGTTAAACCCAGGAAGCTTTCTTCTTCCCTTCATAATTAATAATTATAACTCTTATGCTATGGCTAATATAGATGCTAATAATAATGTCATGCCTAGGAGCATATATGAATACCTGAAGCTAGAAAATCTTAGGGAAGCTACTATGTCAGTCGAAATAGATTATATGATACAACAAGAAGCATTAGGAACTATGAAAAATGTCCTGGTTAAAATTAATAAGTTTAAGTTCCCATGTGATTTTATTGCTACTGAGATGCCTGAAGATCTTGGGGAAATTATCATCTTAGGAAGACCTGATGACATCAAATAACGTTACTTTTATAGCATCATTTGTCCTATGTAAATAACCCATTTTGTATAATTATTGCAAAGAATTGTTACTTAATCGTTTGTATTTGAGAATTGTAGTAATTATGGAGTACTTCGTGAAGATTAGCAAAAAGGGGTGCATTCTAGAGCTTAAACGAAGACATTTGAAGATTACTGTTCTAACATCCAGTACGTCGTATGTACGCCATATCCATCAAGGAAGATACGACGTATCTATGCCTGCACTTCACTAAAGACCACAAAGGGTCAAGGATCAATACGCCGTATCTAGAGAATACCAATACGCCGTACTCAAGATATAGTAATAAAATATTCTGGAAGATATCAAACGTGGTTCATACTCCGTGAAACCCCTGATACGCAGTATTAACCTCAATCAATACGTCGTATCGACCAAATTCCAGAACTTATAAATAAAAAACCTAAAAACAGGTTTTCGGTGTGCAAAATCATATTTTCGATACCTAAACCATAAAAGTTAATTTTCAGAAGAAAAAAAGAGCATAAGAGGTCTTGCAACGTAACTAATTCCATAGGAAACAACTTGTAATCTCCTATACTCTTTTAATCGTTCAGTTTTTGGTATCATTCGTTAACTCGGTTAGTTTACCTTGGCTAAATTATTACTTTTGTATTGATTATGACGTTTGAAGGCTAATACCTTTGGGTATTAGCCATTTTTATGAAGATCTGAATGTTTGGTTTCTTTATCTCGATTGCTTAATTTATCATTGATTGCTTCTTTATGTTTATCAGTTTATACTTGTTTACGTGCTTTTGTATGCGACATATCATTCAACTGGATCTAGTTATACGGACCAAGTAATATAGATGCCGGGATGGCTCTCCATATAGTGATTTATACATCTAGACCAATAGGATCACGAATAATAACCTATCTTTGCCTTTAGATTAAGAGCTTAGTTAGACCGGAGGTGACCCTTGGGATCAACGAGTACATTCTCAATTAATTGGTAAAGACTTGGTTAATGGACTACTAGTGTATGAATTGCCTTTAAGCAGTAAGTGGGTAAAGTCTCTATGAGCTAGGGTTTAACAAGATCACCATTACTTTAATCCCTAAAATAGATTATAATCAACAAATAAAGATGCTTTATGCGGATACGTTTAATTGTAACATAATTCTTCGTATCTAGGTCTTAGGAAGAAGTACCGCCTAAGTCTTAAGAATGATATGCCGCCTCGAGATAAGTAGTCATTGCACTAAATAAACAAACCAACGTTCTAATTGGATTAATAATGGTTAATACAGTCTTCTTATATTTGGCTAGACCGCTCTTTTATCTTCTGTCAATTTGCTTGCGTGTGTTTTAGTGTCTTAAGTTGATTTTAGTCACCACAAAACCCATGCCAGTCTCTCAGGCTGAAAACCCCCTTATCCGTTAGATTTAGGATTAACATAGGTTTAACATAGGTTTAGCATAGGTTTAACATAGAATAGAATTAACTTAGTTTAGATAACCAAAATATTAATAAATTGAAAGATTGTTTCTCACTCTTAGTGATCGACACCCTACTTACCACGAAACTCCCATCTGACCGGGTACACTTCCCCTTAAAGTGTTGTTTTTGGTTAAGTCGGCAAAATATAAATTTAGAACTTGAAACATAAATTACAACCACACAACGACACATCAAGTTTTTGGCGCCGTTGCCGGGGTGTGAAAAAATTTAATCTTGATTTTTATTTGATATTTTGGTTTTTAACATTAGATTAATCTAACCCTTAGGATTAGTGTAATATAGATTAGTGTATAATTCTATATATTTTCTTGTATATTTGTTTGTTTAATTGCTTATTAGTTTAATTGTTTTCTAAATACACTGTTCTGGTCGATAACCTGATACGGCGTATCCACTTGCATTGGATATGGCGTATCCAAGTTTCTTATCCAATACAGCGTATTCGTTCAAAAGATTAATACGCCGTATTCAGATCCATTAAATACGGCGTATCGATCATCTGATACAGTAGTAGAGAAGTTTTTCATACTCGAACTTAAAGCTCAAAATTTTACACACGCCCTTTTTAACTGGTTCTACTGATAAGTTTCTGGTTATTTTCAGTAACAATGACAAAGGTAATCAAGGGAGAGTTCGAGAAACTTAAGTCCATAAAGATCAGTGATGTTTCGCTCACTTGCAATACATCACTATTTTCAACGAAGAATTCAACCGGATGAGCAGAATGGAAGACGACTTGTTTACATATGAGGTTGAAATTGCTGAGGTTACTAACATTTCATGTGACTTAAAAAAGAAAATGATTCTGAACAACAAATGTCACATGAATTTGATGATGATATGGAATATGATCCATCTCATGTCGAATTTATTAAATGGTTAGCTTCAAATTTTTTTAACTACAAGACAATGGATCATTATACAATGAAAGCATTATGGATTTAATGGGCTAGAGGTGATGATGAAGTTGAACTCACTGACGAAGAATCCTCTGATTCTGAAGATGAAGATGAAGTTGCTTAAATTTTTAGGATTGAGACTAATGTATTTGACTTCGAGACACCTTTGTGTAGGGCCTTCAAGGAGTTTAATTATCTTTTACAAATCGATCCAGATGTACTTACTAAAGATATTAATGGATTTAAGACTTACAAAGATTATAAGGATGATTAGATTTACAAATGGAACAAAGATGTACCATGGGTGCATGAAAAACCATGGATGGAGAATGGAGTATGGAAGGAACCAACTCCAGTTAAACATCATTGTAAGCCATTTAATTATAAAAGTGGGTGTTCGGAGTGGCCTACCTGTAGTTGGAAAGATGATGGTATTGTAACGGAGGGAACTTGCCAAGAGCTTACATAATTAGGAACACACACCGTTACCAAGATTTAGAATGGTACGAAGCTTTGAAGGATGTAAAACTCAAAAAAGAAGCTTTAAAGAATAAAGCCATCATGGAAGGAATGATTGACGAAGATGATGAATTAAGTAATGAAGGTTGGAGAAGATGGGACGACTTTGGCAATACCTCCCGTGATAATGAAGAAAGTAAGAATAAGATGGAACATGAAGATTAAGAAAGACATGAAGTGTTTGATGATCATGAGCAGCCAGTTTGCTATATAAGAAGATTCGAGATGGTCAAGTATTCATTCATGGATGACGAAGAGTATGTGGCTAGAAAAGAAAATGAATACGATGATTTGACGAATACAAGCAAGGAATAAATCCACGCATACCAAGAGATCTTTCGCATGATGGACGAAGGATGGATGGTGACACGAACGAAATGAAGAGAGCAGAAGAAAAAGTCTAACTTAAAGACTAGCTGAAACAAAAGTGTTTTCCAGGAGACAACCTGTAAAACCCCGTATTTAAGGTCACTACTTATTATGAATTTATAACTATTCTCAAAATCTTAAATAATTCATTTTATTAATTCAGTCGGTTTTTATTAAAATCGTCATTAAATTCTTTCGCGAATTTTATATTTTATTTTAATTGTTACCGATCGAGAAATCAACGAATTTCGTATTTTTAATTGTGAAAATTATTAAATTTTTGTTTAATATATATTTATTTATTTATTTATTATTTTTCATATTTTATTCGTGTCAGGCCGAACCGAAATTAAAATTTTGTTTTTATAAAAATTAGCGAGTCGGGTTTAAAATTTTAGGATCGAGATTTAAATGATGTAGCGTTTAACAAAAATTGGGCCGAAGCCCCTTCCCTTTTCTTTGTAATTTTCGGAAACCCCAAAGCCCAAACAATAACCCATATTTTTTTATAACAACAAGCCCACATTTATTTTTATAAACCTTCCTTTCTTTTATAAACTCAAGCCCAAAACCCATATTTTTTTATACAAACCGAAAACACACACACACACTTCCTATTTTTTTTCTCTACAACGATCAAAAACTTCTCTGTCTCTTTTCTTTTTCTTTCTGTTCGAGTAAACACCAACAATAACCACAAATTGAACCTTCAAATCTTCATCAAAAATTCTCAATCATATACCAAATTGCTCATAAAAATACCCTTAATCTTTCCCCTCAAAAAAATTAAACATGCAAGAAAATTTTGAAAATCTTTTATTATTCAAGATTGGTGATTTAGGTGAATTAAGGTGTTAGATATTAGCAAGGGTTGATCAAGAAAGTTATATTCAAGATTCGGGTGAACAAAAGTTGATTTTTGGTTCGTTTTGTGTCTCCTTGTGGTTCGGTCAAGGGTATAAACCCCCAAGGGTTTATTGTTTTTGATCTTTCTTCTAATTGATTGTATTGTAAGTATTTTTCTAACCTTTTTGTTTTGATCATTATTGTATATATGCATGCATGCTTGAATCAATAGTTAGGAATCCATGGAATTGATGAGTTTTGATCTTAGAAGGTTTGAGAATGATTTCATAGGTTTAGTATGAGTTATAGGTTAGTCTAAGCATATTGAAAGTGTTTGTGGGGCAAAATAATGATGTATTGAAAGGGTTTTATAACCCTTAATTAGGGCAGAAAGTTTGGACTAAAAATCAGTGGGTTTAGTGTGTTGAGAACCAAGATTTTAGTGTCTAGAATGGTAGAGGTCGTTCCAATGATCGTTTTGGTATAAATTAGAGCTTCTAACTCTTAAAAACGAAAAAGTTATGGCCGATTCTAGTTAGGAAATGGTTTCGGCAATTTTCAGAAAATGGCAGCTTTTATATCCGAATTTGGGTCAACTTTGCGACGTTATAATATTGGTCATGCCAAAAGATTTTCTAGGTTTTCAGGACCCTAAAGTTATCTACTTCGAGTCTACTTTCAAACGAACTAGGCCTCGTCGATTTTTAAGATGTAAAAGTTAGTCAAAACCTTTGTACAAGATTAAGTGTTAAAACTGTGTAGGCTGTCCAGAAATTCGATTGTAAAGATGCTGTGAGCAGGCGGGTCAAAACTTAATATTTTTGGACGAAATTTAAACTGAAGATTGTACATAATATGTGGGAGCTACTGTATTTTTTTCAGATTTTTATAAAATTTTTAAGGGCACCTGCTGTTGCCAAACTTTTGATAACTTTCAGCAGGCCCTGTTTCGAGCTAGTTACGATAAGCTAGAGTTAACGAAAGGTAAAATTTACTTAGAACCTTTGGGGCAAGTGTGGTAGTAAGTTAAGATGTATATGAACCTGGAGAATGAGTATAAGCAAGTGTTGAGGTCATATGGTAAGTCGTTAAGCGGTAACTAGTTGCTAGTGAATCGACGAAATTTTCAGAAAATAAGTAACCAATGGAAATAATAAGTGAAGTATGGATTACATGGATTCCTAATGAACAAACTATCATGCATATAATATAATAAGTTGCATAATTTATGTAATTCGAATATTAATAATATATTATTAATATTAATAGGTCGTGGTTGATTTCCGGCGTTTTTACCTTTTTGTGATTCTAGAATTGGCGTTGCTTCTTATTCATGGTGAGTAATCCTAGCCTCGGACTTTACTTAATTAAATGTTTTATTAAAACTCCCCGCGAGGGACTTACAATGCCTGCTTTGTAAAATTTGAATCATCAAGTTATTTTTTGGTATGCTGGACCCGATTATGTGTTATTATCATTTGAGTAAACTATGCCAATGTCCTAATTTCATGAATCGTCAATTGACTATAATGGGTGGAGCGCTAGTGCATTTAATAGATTATTGGGTTTGACAACCCGTCTAAAGGTTTGAATCGACATTCTCTTCGTGCACCTTTTTAATGGCACGATTTGTATTTGTGAATCGTAGGTATGAGGCATAATACCTAGTACTGGGGCAATTGGTTTGCATACATGTTATGCGTTGTGTTAAGGTTTCGGTGTTCATGAGCTCAGATGTTATAGATTTGTATATGGCTTGCCGTACAAAGTCATACTTATGATATTTGCTTTGTTCTTTCTATTATTTTATATAAACTCTTTGGATTCACGCAATGTTTCGTTGTCTTTTTAGCATGTCTTTTCTAAGGTAATCATGTTGAAGACTTGGAGCACACGAGGTGGAGCTTGCGATATTTTATTTTGTAAACTGTTATTAAGTTTTTTCACTCACAAATACATTTAAATTTATGGTTGTGGTTTTAACTTGTAGTTGGTTTGGTTACGATCCTGTTAGACAACTCTTGCTACTCTGAATTTCTATGATGGATATATGTTTTCTTACGTCTCTTTGGTCGTTCTTTGTAATTTTGTGTGTGATTGATAACTCTGATTTAACACCCATTGTTGGTTCTGTGCGTATTTAAATTGGGGGTGTTAAACTTAGCATACTCGCTAATTCATCTACCCAGACCTAGTTCCCTGCTTTTCTGACACCAGCGCGTACCAACGCTGCTTGGGTCGCAACACCGATGACATACCACGGCCTAAAGGGGGCCTACCAATTCTGGAGCAACAATAGGGTGACGAACCACTACAAAGATCTTCATAGCATAGCGTACCAACACATATCATTCATATAGCAGTCATAAGCACATAGATTGTCCCAAAAACAAAATCATGTTTTGCACAGTTAAGAAAACAGTTCAAAACCCATTTGAGTATCGTTTTCCCCCAACAGTAAAAAGTGTGGCTACGAGAACTCACCTCAATAGCAACAGATAGCAACCGCACAAATCATAATAAGCAACGCACAAATAATCTCAACGCACGCTCAGCAGTACCCGGCCACGACCTAACATAAATTTTACCTCATAATTATTTGTACAAAGTTATCTTATTGTACAAGTGTTCATCCTTTACTCACACGAAATCTTTATCCATTTCACAAAATCTTTATCCTTATTTTCAAATTAGTATCCTCATTACAAAACTTTTACCCTTGTTTCAAAACCTTTATCCAAAATCATGGTTGTGTGGTGGTTACGCAAAATGACTCAATGTACTTGCGCTAAGTGCGACATCGACACCGAATACTCAGAACATAGCCAATAACGAAAACGAAACAACTGACCAAACGGTCCAAGAAGATCTGATGAGAAAAACGCAAGAATTCAAAGATTAAATTAAACGATTAAGCATCTCGAAGTCGATACGATACGTAATAGTACGTATATATATATATATATATATATATGTATAATACGAATACTTTAAATAGAATGAATTAAAACAATATTTTATTATTATTTCGTCCTTTTATCGGGCTAAGCGGGGTAAGTATGAAGAAAATCATATCGTCTTATTATATTCGGGATTAAATTGATTAATCTCGACTCTTAATACCAAAAGTCACTTTTGTCTTTTAGTCGAGTCGACATAAAATAATTATTTCCATAAATTTTTCAAAAAAAGTTTTCGACAACATGCCAAATATTAGTCCTTTAGCTTTTATAATTCCATCTTGTTGGTCCCAGTTGTAGGATACTTCTTGTTGGATCCCACTTTAACACTTCTATAGATCGAATTCCTTAAGCTTGTTTAAGGTTTAGTTATATTAAATAAATCTAACACAACTATAGTAGAAACTTTGTGTGAATGTATTAAAGATTATGCGGAATCTAATCTTTAATATTAGAAGAATTCTTAATGAAACAGTAACACAAAATCACAATTTAACAAACAATAAAAGCTCCAATATTATTAAGAATAATACGAATACTCTCCTAGTATTAGGGTTACAAAACCTTGAAGCTATGAATAACACTATGAATGACTCGTTTTGTTTTGATACTCTATGAAAACTATTGATACATTCATCTCTATGCCCTAAGACCTCCTTTTATACACCAAGGAGTCCTAGTCGATTTACAATATATTCCTAAGACTTAGAATATTCTCTATGATCTATTCTATAAATAACTAATACTTATCACGTAAGTAATCTTGATCTCCAAACAATCTTTATCCTTTCTTCTGTCTTTATCCTTTCTCTGACAATAGAAAGTCTTTTAGCAGTCTTAATCTTTGAGCAGTAAGTTTTTATAAATCCATTCATCCGTTTTAGTTATCTAACAATCAAATTTTCCTTTATTAGACCCGAAAGCCCAAATGTCAACCCACTACCATTTGACAAATCCCACATAGTTATTTTAGCTTCTAGTTGAGTCCATTAGTCCTTTTTATTAGTCATTGGGCCATGGCCCATCAAGGAATTTTATTTAGTCCGATAGTTTTCAAATCAATGCATTTATTCTTTATTGGGTCAAAGCCTAAACTTAAGCCCAATATATAAACCGAAATCCAATAGCCATAAGCCCAATATATATGTCGAAACCCATTAAGCCACAAGCCCATCACATAAGCCGAAACCCA
>BQNB010033891.1:0-51984 GCA_026074375.1 Tanacetum coccineum
TTGTGAAGATGATGATTCAGCAGCACTTGTGGATGGAGTAGCAAAAGGATTTACAAATGTATTTTCATCGAACATAGCATTTGGAACATTGTCAGCCATTATCGCGGGTTGATGCTGAACATGTTGTTATGTTTTGAGCTCGTCAACATTCTGAGAGGTGCTTAGGATACTTGTTGTTGGAGAAAATGAATTTGTTGGTGTCGGGGCGGTGTCTGCTGTTATTTTGGTTGCCGATGGAGTCTGGAGAACTTGAGGTACTTGAGCAGCCGACATAGTTCTTGCAGCAGCTGACGGTTGACCACCGACATGATCATCATACATAGCTTCGAACAGTAAATCCAATTCACTTTCAGTTGGTCGTTGAGTTGTTATTGTTGATGGAGCATAAGGGAGATCAAGTCCTGTACTGATTTGTCCAGAAGTCATGCTTTAAAGCCTGGGTTTTAAACTGCTTTGTTCAAAAGCCATAGCTGAAAGCTCATCAAATGTTACGTTCATGGTCTCCATGATTTTCTTTGTCCTTCGGTTGTTGACCCTATACGCACAGGAATTAACAGAATAACCAATGAAGAAGCCAATACCACCTTTTGCACCAAGCTTCCTGATATCTTCACGATCATTCTTTGGATAACAGAGAGCCCTAAATATATGAAGAAAGGCGATATCTGGTTTTCTGCCGTTAATAAGCTCGTATGGTGTTTTGTTAAATCGACAATGGATGATGGAGCAGTTTTGAGTAAAGCACGCAGTAGCAATTGTTTCAGCCCATAAGAATAACGGTGCACGAGAAAAGATCAACATGGTTCTAGCAGCCTCCACTAGTGTGCGATTTCTTCGTTCCACGACTCCGTTTTGTTGAGGGGTACGGACAGAAGATGGTTGATGAGAGATGCCAACACTTTTAAAGTATTCTTGAAGCACTTGGTTCTAGAATTCTGTGTCGTTGTTGGTTCTAACAATAATAACAGGGGCTTGAAGTAGAACGGTAATTCTATTGAGAAAGGTTTTAATCTCCTCTGGTGCTTCATCTTTTGATCGAAGAAAGACTACCTAAGTGTAACGGGAGTAGTCGTCCATAATTACCAAAACATATCGCTTTCCATTTATGCTAGCGATTCTCATTGGACCACACAAATCCATATGAAGAAGGTGTAACCTTTGGTTAGAATTTGGAACAGGTTTAGGTGGGTGAGATGCTCTTTTTCTTTTTCCTTGCTCACAAGAAGGACAAAGATGCTCTTTATGGTATTTGAACTTAGGAAGACCGGTGACAAGATCATTTCTGGCAAGGTCATTTATGGTGTCAAAGTTGAGGTGGGATAAGCGTTGATGCCATAACCATGACTTGGTAGAAGTAGCACGTGCCATGAGACAAATTGGAGATGCAGTGGCCATATCATGGAGATTGATGGTGTAAAGGTTTGTTATACGATTTCCTTTTAACAAATCAACTCCCTCGAGGTTTCTAATGAAACATGTGTTTCTTCTAAAAGTGACCTCTAGATCTGAATCACAAAATTGCCCAATCGAGAACAGGTTGTGCCCCAAGCCCTCAACAAAATAAACTCTGGTGATCAATATATTTCCCCATTGAAGATCACTGAAACTTAAAATTGTAGTTACATGATCATTCCCAAAGTGAACGGTTCCCAAGAACTTCCAGACGAAGTTGATGAGAAGCTTTAGATTCCCAGTCATATGCTTGGAACAACTCGAGTCGACGCACCATAAACATATTTGGATAACCTACCAAGGAAAAAGGTGGAATTTGGAAACCGTTTGATTGTAGGTTTATGAGGGTTAGGAGTACATGCATTTTCACCATTTAATTCACTAGATGCAATTATCTTTCCTTTAATGTCAAAATTCTTTCTAGTAGGTGACCACCTAAGGTGCATGGTAGGTTTACTAGGCTTAGGTGAAGCAAGTCTTTCTTTGGACCCTACATTTTTTGGTTTCCAGACCTGTGCCTTATGTTTCAGTTGATTTGCAATATTTGAAACATTAGCCTTTTGCTTCTTACCACGAGAATTCTTGCCATTCACATACTTAAGCATACAAGCATCATGATTTGCAGTAACTAAACATTGCTTACACATAGCATAAACAATTTCAGATTTATCATTCCGAATAGCAAGCTTAATGTTATTACATTCAGATGACATATGTTTCTTCTTCTTAGAAAGCATTAAATTCCTAGGGTGATCTTCTACATCGACTTCTTTATTCTTGATGCTACTACTCTTAGATGCAGAAAGGACCCTATCATTCTTTGTATTGCTCCTAGGCTGTGGCCTTCTGGTCTTAGTAGTGATGTCTACTCCTGTAGAAGAGAAACCATTTGAGTCAGAATTAACAACTTTTTAATGATGACCTGAGGTTGTGATACAGTGATCGGATGTGTCCTAACACTTGCTTTAGTTGGTTTGTTAGGCACTAATTGTTCTTCCCTCGAGTTCTTAAAAGGATTAATCCTAAACATTCCAGGGGCAATCACTTTATCATTGTCAACAACCTTAGATTCTTTGGTGGTCGGTACCGAGTTTGAAGTGACTAGATTTGACAAATCTTTCGTCTTATTGACCTTTTGAGGAACCCGAGTTTTTGAAACATTTTGACATTTAGATTGAAATGCATTTGGTTTTCTTACAACAAACTGGTTTCTTAAAGATTGCAAAAATGGTTTCCTCTCGGTCGATTGATTTGCAAATTTAGTATTCATACTCGTACCGTTGGAGGTGTCCTTTTGTTCAGAAACCTTATCAAAATATTAGGCTCTTAGCTTAGCGTTTTCATAGATCGTGTCATGTAATTTGGTCTGCAAAGAGTAAATTATAGTTTTGGTTTGAGCCTGAGTCACATTGATAAAGTCAAAAAGGTTCTTATAGACAGCCTTAAGATGAGCATTTTCTTTTTCATAATTCAAAACCTAAAACTCTAATTCTACGTTTTCATTTTCAAGTTTCTGAGACAAAGGATCAAGGGTATCTGATATGCATGGAGTACTCATACTTTTACCCTTGAGATCTCCTAACTGAGCTTGGAATCGTTCGATCTTTTGTTGCATGTCATTGTAAGCTTTATCGTATGAAACTTTGTCATATTTACACTCTTCACATTTTTTGTACCAATCATTCTAAAGTTTAGCATATTCATTCTCCTTTTTAATGATACAGTTTTCAAAACGTTCTTTCGTACGATCAAGCTCAGTTTGGAGATTTAAAGTATCTACAACAGAGTTATTTTGCACGATAGACATAATATCCTAACTAACAACTGCTCTCAAAAGACGTTCAATTTCCAATTCCAATGCCTTGTGCTTAGCAAGAGATTTGTTAGCTTCATTTGCAAGAGATTGAAAGTCTCGAACAAATTTGGCTGCTTTTTTCAAAAATTGTATTTCGAAATTTTACACTCTAGCATCAACTTGGTTAACGATAGGGAAAATTTCATCTTTTACAAAATTGTGAATCTCTTGGTGAGCAGAAGACGACCAATTGTGTATATCCAAAGTCATTTTTTGTTTGACAATGGAAGGGGTCACAACTGGTGCTTTTTTTACCTCAGTTTAGCATTTCACATGCAACACTTGGTGTGGTGTCATCCGAAAACTCTTCATTTGGTATTGAAATTGATTTAGAAACATTGGCCGTATTGAAAGTATTTAAAAGATACAACTCTTCACGTGACTTGGCCGTTTGAGAAACAAAAACCCCCGAAAGATGATTAATCTTTGTATAATTTGCTGGTTTTATTTCTTTGTTTAATAGTTGCATTTTTAAGCGACTCTCTTAAGCAAGTTCTAGTGTTCTCTCTCCGAATATATACACGTCGTAGATCATGCTTCTCTATAGAGTTTGCCATTATACAAACTCTGTTGTTTTTGTTGAGCTTGCTTGAGATAAAAAGGATTTTGATAACCTAAAGCCATTTTCTGTTTAGTGTGGTAAATGAGTCTGGCTTAGGTGAAAGCATGTGCATCGTTTGAATCAATTGACCCATTTTAACCAAAATATTATCTAATTCCTTTACTTTATTCTCAAGTTGAATTTGTTTATCAAGAAGCTCGTCTTCGCGTATTTTGAAATCAGACTTCAACCTTTTCTTTTCTTCTTAAAAAGAAGAAACGGTTGATTTTTCCTTTGAAAGCTGTTTATTTAAGTTTGAAATTTCCTCATTCAAAGCCGTTATTTGTTTACCTGAACTTAAATGAAGTGCATTTATCTTTTTTGAAAGACATTGTTCTTGATAAACAGATTGTTGATAACATCTTTCAAGTTTGTCACATTTTTCTTGACTAATTTCAAAACACCTTTCTTGATTTTTATATCTAGCAAGCTCAGTGGTCAATTCAGCATTTGTTTCTTTCATTTTGCGATTGACCGAGTTGACTTTCTCAACTTCAACAGCTAAATTATGAAATAATGATTCATGGTACGCACGTGTTTCCTCAACATTTACAGAATGTTGTTCTACTGTTCCCCCACCTTGTGCCATACTAGAAATTTCAGAAATAACATTGCTGTCATTCTGTGGTACTTGGTGTGGTTCAGGAATGGGCTCGAGTAGCTCAGTATACTGCTCCTCTTGAGTAAACATATTAAATATCTCATTATTATAGCAGTTTTCATGAAGTTGTACCTCAGCTGATCCGTCTGTGTCGTAGACGGGAGCATTGTCAGTCTGAGTACCCAATGTAGATGCTTGCTGCAGATTAGCCATCAAAATGCAGTTTGCATTGACTTCCTCAATCTTATCCAGATCCGCCGCAGCAGCCATCAAATCAAACTCTTCAGCTTGTAGTTGGATTCATGCTTCTTCCTTTTGATCAATTAGCAACTGAGTCTGAAGATAAGCAGCATCCCTTCTCCTTGGTCTGTCTGTGCAATTCGTAGCAAGATGACCCAATCCTCTGCAGTTGTAACACCTTATCTGATTACCATTGTTCCTAGTTGCATTACCCTCAGCCCATGCCGCTACAATGTTACCATTTCCACTCTGATGAGCTATACCCGGAACAATAATTATCCATTTGATTCCAACATTCGACACACACGGATTCTGAACTGCATTCTGAACACCTAATTCATTTACATTCTGACTAGCATACGCCTAACTGATTCCCCCCATTTCTCCAACCATTGAATTTGATTATCTTGACCCAAATTCATACCCGGCTGAGCAATCTGCCTATTTCGAGGGTTGGATGAAATTCTCTGGTTGTTTTTGGTTGGTGTAGAATAGTTTAGTTTGAATGCCTTGGCCATTAAAGCAAGTTCCGTGTTTATTGCAGCTGTAGGGTCTATAATGTCTTCAAGATTTGTTATAGGTTGTTGCATGTAGTTCTGATTGAATGATGGTTGTGGGTTATAGTTGTTGTTGTTAGGTAGTGGTTGTTGTATGTAGGTACTAGATGATCGTAGATCAGGGTGAGACATTGGATACTTGAAGGAGTTGTTTGAATTAGCCATAAGTGTTAAAGGATCTTGTGTTTTTGCAAGTCGTTCAGCTCTTAGTTCATCTACCTCCTTTTGATTGTACTTCAAGAAGTCATACAACTGAGTGTAATCTGCTGTATGCAAGTCCTTTGTTTGATGAACAATGGTAACATGTCGACTCCATTCTGGTTGTAAGTTGTTTAGGAACTTGAGATTACTGGCAATCTTTTCAGGAAAGTGTTTGTTTCTCTTGAAATCATTCATCAGTTTTGAGAAACGATGATAGTAAGACTCAGTCGACTCCCTATCAGTGGAAGTAAACCTTTCCCACTCATTAAACAACTTAGCTTTCTTCTTTTGAATTCCAATGTCAGAACCTTTCATCATCTGCTGAACACGTAACCAGATTTCTTGAGCAGTTTCACAACTATCAACAACAACATAGATGTCTTCGGGAAGACCAAGAAGAATGGTCTGAATTGCTTGATCATCAGCTTCCATTTGCTTAATTTCTGCTTCCGTAAGTTCATCATCAGTTTGTTCATGAAACGTTTCAGGAACAGGAACTGTACGGGCTGGATCACCTGGTTCAGGAATCATTCGTCTGACATATGGACCATTCATAATGGAGTTGTAGATTAACTTTCCATTTGGTTTGCTCTTAGCATAGCGGAGAAGACGTGATGACCATGGAACATAGTTCTCTTTGTTAAGCATAAGAGGACGGTTTTCGGAACCGGTGGCATAAATGTCTTGTTGAGTTGACATTTTGAAAGATTGATGTGAAATGATAAGTATGGATCGTTTAAGTGATTATGATTATGTATTGCTTATGATTGAAATTGAATTGATTAAGTCCTTGTGATTGTTTGTTGTTATGGTTTAAGTTGTTTTGATTAGACAATGAGTGATAGATTCCCAAATTCAAGGGTTTTCAGTGGCACAACTTGCTACTTTGAGAAGATTGTGGTAGATAAGCAAAAACTCGCTAGATCTTGCGAATTTTTCCTTCAAATAAAACTGTAACCTCGCTAGACCTGTAAGTCGCTACTCCTGTTATATAACTTGCTGAATTTCCAGATCTCTAAGTCACTGCAATCCCTACTTGCTAACTTGTAACAATTATGTTGATAACTCGCTGGTCTTCCTTGAAGTATAATCGCTAGTTTTGAGAAAATTTGGCACGAGTAACCTTTGACTTTGACCCTTGAAAAAGTCTTCAATAAAAACCTGTTAACTCGTATATTACCAATTCACTAACTCGAGTATCTTCCCAAACTTCTAACGTCGCTTATCCAGTTTCTTCCCTCCTTTTCCCCCCTCTCCCCACTCCCCATGCTAACTCGCTACTTGAAGTCCCTTTCTCGCTGGTACACATGTCACTTTCGTACCTGTTTATCCTGTTCCACTTTAAGCAAACAAACAAATACAAATGTTGGACCACAGTAACTCGCTACCACGAATTCTACCAACTCGCTAGGATGAATGACTCCCAAAAACTTTCAAAATAAGCCCTAAACCCACAAAAAGCTTATTGAATAAGCTTGACCTGTTCAAGATAAGTTACTAGAGCACATATAGAACATGAAAGTACCAAGCTTTTTCAGTTTGAACCACTAACAAAACACGAATCTTGTTGTTTTATACCAAAAAACTTTTGAACCAACAACAAAGATAAAAAACAAGAAAAGCCTATGTTAGATTCTTGAAAGAGCACGTATTACGCTATGAGTAAGCTAGAGAGCTTGAGCATAACACTACTAAAGAATCACTAGACCAAGACCAAGCCAAACCGTGGCTTTTTAGGAAGAAAACAAGGACGAATTTTTTCAAATAATCTTGGAATAAACACACAATCACTACACAACCTTAAGCTCTTGATACCACATGATATCTTACACACGAATTTGCAAGAGAAAAACTAGAGAGAGAGAAGTTGTAGAGAGAGAAAGTAAAACAAAGAAAGTGGTTACTTCACTAAAAGAGAAAAATGGAGCAACACCCTCTCCATACTTGGAGAGGGCTTTATATAGTAAGTTACATGGGCTAGCCTTGGGTTTAAGTGGGCTTCCAAGGCTAGGCTTGCAATCTAATAGGCTTAAAGCCCATAACTAGGCCCAATTAGTATTATAGAATTCTCGGGAACATATACTAGACTAATACAAGGTTCGGGAGTCTTAATGACCATCACTTCACATTATACTAGGTCTAACATAAATAGACACTGTTAGTAAAGAAAATTATCATAAACTGGTAAACAGTTTTGGTACACTCGAGCAACACACGATTTCTCTTGAAATAGCTTTACAAGACAGCCAAGCACATCTTATAATTGAAAATGTTTGGAAACAACAAGAATTAACTTCCTTTTAAAAAATTAATGAAAAGTATTTCGAAATACAAGATTAGAAAGCTCAATTACAAGATAGAGACATTGCCATCAATGAGTTAAAGAAACTCATTAAGAAATTAAAAGGAAAGTCTGTAGAAACTAAATTTGATAAACCACCCGTTATTCGACAAACAAATGCAATTAAGGTTCCAAAACCATCAGTTTTTGGTCAACAGACTATTTTTTCAAATTCTCTTAGAGAGATTTTTCAAAACAAAGGTCGGTTACCAAGACTGATGTGCACAAGGGGTTTTCAAAACCAATCACTCCACATAATTTACCTTACACTCAAACTGGAAAAAAAGCTGAAATCGACAAGAATATGATTAAACCAGGGATGTATCGAATAGACACTAGACCTACACAAACTAGAACACCTCCTTGCCTTAGACTTTTAGGAATTCTATCAACAAAGTGTCTACTTCTACAAGAGTAATTCACAACACTAGTGTTATCAGGCCACAACTTAGGAGCAATCAAGTAAAAGATAAGGTCGTGCAAAATAATAGTCAAGTGAAGACTAAATAGAAAGAAGTAGAAGACCAACATAGGATTTCTATTTTTTCTAATAAAACAAAGTATGTAACTACGTGTAATGATAGTATAAAGTCTAGAACTTTGAATGTTAATGTTGTTTGTGCAACTTGTGGCAAATGTGTGTTTAATTCAGTTCATGATGCTTGTGTTTCTAAGTTTTTGAATGACGTGAATGCTAGATCTAAGAAGCCTTAAGTAGTGCCCATTAGAACTAGAAAACCCATAAGAAAAGAGAACCAGTCTGTAGCAACACCCAAAAAAATAGTTGCTTTAGACTCCACTATTCAGAAATACAAGAGTTACTATAGGATGCTTTATGAGAAAATGAGTAACGCATGGACATGATGGATAGAAAAACAATGTCCATTAGGATATTAATAGATTCCCAAGACAAAAATGAAATGGGTGCCTAAAATTAGGAATGGAAATGTGAACACAAGTATTAGTCCCGCTATAGATAATGCATCTAGGATAACTAATGTCTTGAAGCTCACAACTCTTTAGGATTCAATTTGTCAAATGTTCCATCGTCCTCTAATTCTCTTGTAGATTGTACAAATCATCCTATTCATTGTTGACTCTGGATGCACAAAGCACATGATTGGAAATATCAAGTTGTTGTGCACTTTTGTTGAAAAATATCTAGGTATGGTACGATTCGACAATGATCAATTTGCACCGATTCTTGGATACGCGTATCTAGTTCAAGGAAATGTTACGATCAAGAGGGTTTATTACGTCGAAGGTCTTAATCATAATTTATTCTTTGTTGGTCAATTATGTGATGCGGATATTCTAAAAATCTACATGCTATATTAGAGATCTTCAGGGAAATGACCTACTTTCGGGTACTCGTGGATCTGATCTCTATACGATAGCACTTTAAGAATCATCTTCATCAACTCCAAGCTGTTTCCTAGAAAGTATTCACCAACTCAAGCATGGTTATGGTATCGTAAACTTTATTATCTTAACTTCGACACCATCAACCAACATTTAAAGAATGATATTGTGAAAGGCTTACCAAAGTTAAAGTTTGTAAAAGATCAACTGTGTTCATCTTGTGAAATAGGTAAAGCAAAAAGAAGTTCATTCAAGTCGTTAACCGTTACAAGATCGAAGAAATGGTTAGACTTGCTTCACATGGACTTATGCGGTCCTATGCGGATTGAAACCATCAATGGAAAGAAATACATCTTGGTGATGACTATTCAAGATAGATGAGGTGACATTTTATATACTTTTTCGGGGTCGTTTAACCCCCAAAATCATGCATTTATGCCCAAAATAGGTACTTAATCGTTAGTTTTTAGGTATTTCTCATTTGGAAGGCATTTGGAGGAATTACATGTGACTTGGGCTCATTTGGAGAAGAAACGGACAAGACTACAGATCTACACCAACATCTATCAAGAATGTCTCTATAGTGGCTGGAGACGGCGTCACAAATATAACGTGACGCCGTCACCACGAAGATCAAGACGGCGTCACCATATCTCACAACGGTGTCACAACATACGACCCATCCTAATATCTAGAATATTCTATTCATGACGGCGTCATGATTAAAATGCGATGCCGTCACAGCGCTTTTCCTATATATACAAACCCAAATTTAGGGTTTTGAGGGTGTAACTTTAGAATAAAAAAGGGTATGAACCCTAGTTCGTTTAGCAGTTGTTAGAGACGATTTTAGGGCTTAAAAACCCTATTGTACTTCCTCCAACTCATGTTTTAATCAAGTAAGGTTTACTTAATTATTCAGTATGTCTATGTGTTGTTTGATCTATATATGCTCTTGCTTTACCTTTAACATGCTTGGCTGAGCCTCCTATTGTATTTATTTATGATTGTATGAAACCTAGAATGTAGATCTTAGTGGTGTTGCTTCTTGTGATGGATGTGTATGTTAGGTCTTAGAAAACTAACTTTTTTCTGCATCGCTGTTGATATGTCTAGGGAAACGTAATTGTATAGAAATGATACCATCGGGTAACAATCTTCATACTACCTTGCCCCCTAATATAGTTGATCCACTTTTAATATATTTCACATGCACTTAATGTACTCCTAGGGGCTGTGTAATAGTCTTCGTACTACCTTACGTGTGCGTTGCTCTAGCGGCATACTAAGTAGACGGCGGGTTCGTGTAATTCGTTCATGACTTAGGAAATAGTTACACAGATCATCACAAGGGTGACAAGGAAACAATGCTAGGAGAAGCAATCTAAGGAGTAATACATGATTAAATAAACATAATATTTTATCTTATCGTTATCACCATTAGTTTAGAATATATTTTGTTTAATAGCTAAAACCAACCAATCTCTCCAATATATGATTTACTTGCTTTCCATAAAATACAAAAATACAAAAATAATCTTCTCTCAACCCTTAGAATTCTGTTAGACTGTGATCAAGCCTTCCCAACCTATTCCTCGAGTGAACGATAACATCCCCCCTGAGTCTTGCCTATACTACTACTACAACGATTAGGTGCTTTGCCTAGGGAGTTGTAAAACTTCTTGTTGAAGTCTAACGATGACCGCATCAAGTTTTTGGCACCGCTGCCTGGGGAATAGTTAGGTTTTGATCGTAGTTTAACTTAGTTCTACTTGTTTGAATCCTTTCAAGTAAGATTTAATTCCCGCACATTAGCTTTCTTGTAGTCTATCTTTTCTTTGTGTTATCTGTTTTCGTAACCCATTATCGTCAACCACCATGGGAGACGAGAATCCTATCCATACTCTAGGAGATTACTCTAGACCAAGCTATGAGGGCTATAGGAATACCATCGAGCTCCCCGCAGGGTACAACGTGGTACCTCTTTGATCTGACACCATCCGGTTGGTGCAAAATGGATGCTCATTCCACAGAATTCGGTCCGAGGATCCAAACCAACACCTCAAGGATTTCCTTAAACTTGTGGACTTACTTGACCTTGATGGTGAAAATAGGGAAAGAACGCGCCTGCATTTATTTCTATTTTCCCTACGCGATCAAGCTAGCAATTATATTAAACGCCTTCCAGCAGGATCCATCTTCACATGGGAGGATCTTACTACCCGATTCCTTGCTTAATTCTTTCCACCGGGAAGGACCACAAAACTCTAAAATGATATCTTGATGTTCCAACAACATCATGGAGAATCTCTATCTGAAGCATGTCCTCGTTTTAAGGACTTACTCCAAAAAGTCCCTTATTATGGCATCGACCTTTGGCTCCAAGTCCAAATTTTTTATGACCATGTTAATCCCGTTACAAGGTGAACCATTGACTAATCGGCCGGTGGTAAGCTTCGTGACCTCAACGCCAAAGAATCCTGGGAATTATTAGAGGACCTCTCCCTCTATGACAACGAAAGTTGGAATGACCCAATGGATTTTGCAAAGCCGGTCAAGGCAATCGCTTTGCCTCAAGATGTCCTGAGTACATCTAACCGCCATCTAATCGAGCTCGAAAATCAAGTCCAACGCTTGATGGAAGCTCATCTTGCTCTGACACAACCTACTCAAGTAAATAAAATCACTACCCCATATGAAATCTGCAGTGGTTCCCACGACACTTAGTATTGCATGGAAAATCCCGAACAAGCCTTCGTTGAATACGTATCCTCGCGTACCGATGAAGCGGGAGGTAAGTGGTATACTTTCAAGCCCGAGCAAAACAATCTTGGTGACACCTATAATCCACATTAGAAAAGTCACCCGAACCTTAGGTGGATACAACCTCAAAATTCCTAAAATAATTTTTCAAACCCACCTAACCAGTTCCAACCCAATGGTTCAATCCCGAACTGTTCCTTCATTAACCGTCCTTAAAATTTTAACAATCAATCTAATATAGAAGGACTGGTTTCCGAATTCATGGCATCTCAAGACGCTAGACTGTCTAAGTTTAAAGCCGATTTCAAACAATAGCAAAGCGAGATGACCAGCAAAATCAACACAGTGTTCAAGGCCATCACTGATCAAATAGCAGGCACACTGCCTGGCAATGCCGTTAAGAACTCGAAATTAGGGACTCATCCAGTTTTGTCTGCTCGTTCTTACCCAACAATTGATCCCCAATGCGCATGTCACCCCTCCAACTCAATCAATGCTATCAAGGCCTATTTTGGTGAAGCAATCATTTCCCAAACAAGCCTGCAGCAACCTGTGATCAAAATCAAACCACAGCAACCGGAAGAGCCCGAACCAACTCTTGAAGATGAATTTAAGGATTTGCATCTTAACCTACCAGTTCTTGAAGTCCTAGCCCATGCTCTAATCTATAATTCTATATTAGATAAATACGTAGAAAGCTTAGAACTATGCAAAAACAGATAAGCATTTGTTCAAGGAGAAACACTTACAAAAATGGGAGACCCAGGCTATTCACTCTGCCTTGTAGATTAGGGGACTCAAAACCTTTTGGCACCCTGGCTGATCTAGGATCATGCGTAAACATAATCCCACTTTACCTCTTAAAAAAGCTTAACATTGAATTATTAGAAGAGACTAACCATATCTTTGGATTGGCTGACAGAACCAAATCCTACCCCGTTGGGATTATTAAAGACGTAGAAGTCCACATAGGAAAACTGAAACTATTAAATGATTTCTACGTACTCGATATGAAAAAGGACCCCGAGACCCCTTTGCTTGCAGGTTGAGGGTTCCTAGCTACCGCCAATGCAGTTATAGATTGTAGGATGACCAAAATAGCGGTAGGAGAAGGAATCACTAGGTCAATATTCAGTGTAAAAGGAGTAGACTTAGGTGAGGAAGAGACACCTTATTAGACCACACTTGGAAAAAGGGAATCTTATAAACCCCAACCTAGCTCGGATGAAATAGGCACAAAGCCTCCCTACTATGCTTGGAAAGACTTCGTAGACTGCCATTTTCCCGAAGAATGAGAAATTTCTAGAGATGCCAAGCTTAATCCTTTTAAGGATACCTTAGTGTTTGAGAGAATGGTAAAGTTTCTAGGAGCCATTCCATTAACCTCAAGTGTAACATGTGGGAATCTGAGGACCTAATTAAAAACCCAATTAACTGGAGCAAACCACCCAAAAACAGAGATGGAGCATGGAATGCCAAGATTAGATTGATCGACCCCGATGGAGAGGAATTTACCAAAACCCTTTAATCAATTCCTACCACTAGGAAACTCTCTGAAAGAGAAAGTCTAAGAGAGATCATCGACTTGGACCACTTCTACGACACTTGACGTGTAACTTCGAGTCTAGCTACAAGACTCGTTAATAAAGAAAAGCGCTTCTTGGGAGGCAACCCAATTTACTTTTCCCACAATTAGGAGTGTCATGTGTGTTTTATCCTTTACCATTTGTTTTATTATGTTTGAACTATCTTGTAATCATGCTTTATTTATCTTTAACCTCATCTTAATTTCAATCAAAGGTATTTTGCAAACAATAAGTGTACGGGAATTTATCCGGCTTTTAAGCCAAATTCAAACATGTTAAATGAATTGTTTAGATTAATTCGCGTTAGTTTCGAGTCATATGATTGAATTGTTAAATCTTAGTTTTTTTGCAGCAATTTGTACAGGAATTAACTTATGGAATCAAGTGTAGGGAATTTTTCATCAAAAACAAAATTTTTGTTTTCATAGACTGTGGAGACGGCGTCACGATTAACACGCGACTTCGTAACCACGATGCTTGTGACAGGGTCACACCAACCCTGACGGCGTCAAACGCCCAGCTACAGAAAACTCAAAGTTTCTAATTATTTTTGAAAATAAATATTGCACAACATTTAATATATGTATTCTTCTTTTATAAACCTGCAAAACCTGATGAGTTTAACAATTCTCTCATACTATCTATCGATTCGAACCCTAAATTCACATTGTATATTGGTAAATCGCACATTTTACGCTTGGTATAGTTGTCTTTGTCTTTGATTACAGGTTATATTTGATGAGAAGAAGTTTGGAAGTTCTTAGGAAGTTTCATTGGATGATTCTCGGAGGATGATTTAGCCAGTTATCGCATGTTTCTTCTCCATTATTGAGTAAACCAGGGAGTACTAGTTTCTTTTCCTTGTTTTCTTTTCCCTTTATTCATTTTAACCGGGTACTTCTGGAGAACATTAGGGATAATGTTCAACTTAAGTGTAGGGGGAAAATAAGCCTTAGAAACTATTCTTTCATTTGTTATTTGCTTTATCCTTAAAATGATGCGTAATATATCAAAACATAGCATAAAAGGGTGATTTTTACCAAAATTTAAATTATTTTACGACACATACCGAATAAAACCGAGTATTATTAGCGTCTCATGGATAGGAATTTATATGACTAGCACAAAAACCCTCAAAATTCCACCCCCACAATGTGAGGTTCGCCCTTAGATATTATACCTTTAGCTTGTTCGAGTTAAGGAGTGAGCAATCATGTGTGTCTATTCCGTCATTACGGATGTGTATGCGTGGTTTCGTCGCCTTTTCTGGAACATTAGTATCGATTACTTTAGGATTATGAGAGTGTACCGGTAGGATATTAAATTCTAGAACTCGTTTTAGTGATGTATCCTGAGACCGCATAGTAAGTATTAGGATTTGCTTGATAAGAGGCATTAGGATTAACCCATGTTTTAAACATGTAATTGTTATGATGGTCACACTGATCATATAACTATCCCACACCCTTGCCATGCACTCACCTTTAGTGCAGGCTACCCCTAGTACAACCCTCTGAGCCTATCTTTTTTCATAGTTCTCGTAATTTTCTGGTTAATCCGGACTATTAATGAAGAGCATTGCACCCTTAAATCAATCGTTATACCCAAAAGCCTTAGCCTACCCCTTATGTACTCACTTTTTAGTCATTCATTGTGTTTAAACCAGGTTAATTATGGAGTACACGATTGCTCTAAGTCCTTATCACCTTGTAAAAATACAATTTGGGATGATTGGATTCATGGTAGTATTTATTCTCGATGTGGGAAGATATGGGGAAGAAAAGTTAAGTCAATACCACCCATATATTTATTAAATCGATCTCCATGCTTATTTTGATCCACTTCAATTCTGGTCATTAGTTAGATTGAAATACTGAGCGTAAAAGATCAAGTGTAGCGGTGTAATTAGTACCTCATGTGATGTATTATGTGATAAAAAAAATGACGGGAAAAAGTATGAAGAATGAATTTGATGTAGAGTTGTGAAGAGTTTGTTATCTTCGTTTCAGAAGTCTTGGCTTAACAAACCAAACCCAACATGTATTCCTTGTAAATAATTAGCTAACCATTTCCCACTCCTCGGCTCAACTCTGTCACTCACCTAATATGCGTGCTAACCAACTAGCCCAAGACGCGTATGAGATGTCCCGTCCTGCGCAAGCTTTCGTTTCCATTATATGTTATCTTACACCTACACCCCACAAACCTTTAAAAGACCTCTTAGATAGTAATGAATGATACTTGCACCCAGCGGTGGAGGTTAGATCCTTTACCAAGCCTATGGTAATTTATATGCTATGACAGGTAATGAGTGTTGATTTTCTGTTTCCCCCTTATATTATAATTCATTATACACCTGAGTGAAAGAGAGAATTCCAAACACTTATGTGAGGTGCTAGTGTTATATTTTCGTGCTTATAATTACAGAGGTTAGAAGGCGGTGTTGTAAACTATGTTTAAAGAGTAGGTAAAATAACCCCTCATATTGTTATTGTCTAGGTAGAAAATCCTATTTGATTGAGGACAAACAAATCCCAAGTGTAGGGGTATTTGATGAGGTGTCATTTTATATTTGCTTGAGGATAAGCAAATCCCAAGTGTAGGGGTATTTGATGAGGTGTCATTTTATACACTTTTTTGGGATCGTTTAACCTCTAAAATCATGCATTTATGCCCAAAATAGGCACTTAATCGTTCCTTTTTAGGTATTTCTCATTTAGAAGGCATTTGGAGGTATTACACATGACTTGGGCTCATTTGAAGAAGAAACGGACAAGACTACGGATCTACACCAACATCTATCAAGAATATCTCTATAGTGGCTGGAGACGGCGTCATAAATATAACCTGACGCCGTTACCATGAAGATCAAGACGGCGTCACCATATCTCACGACGGCGTCATAGCATATGACCCAACCCAATATCTAGAATATTCTATTCATGACGGCGTCACGATTAAAATGCGACGCCGTCACATCATTTTTCCTATATATACAAACCCGAATTTAGGGTTTTGAGGGTGTAACTTTAGAATAAAAAGAGGGTACGAATCCTAGTTCGTTTAGTAGCTATTAGGGACGATTTTAGGGCCTAAAAACCCTATTGTACTTCCTCCAACTCATGCTTTAATCAAGTAAGGTTTACTTAATCATTCAATATGTCTATGTGTTGTTTGATCTATCTATGCTCTTGCTTTACCTTTAACATGCTTAGCTAAGCCTCCTATTGTGTTTATTTATGATTGTATGCAACCTAGAATGTAGATCTTAGTGGTTTTGCTTCTTGTGATGAATGTGCACGTTAGGTCTTAGAAAACTAGCTTTTGTCTGCATCGCTGTTGATATGTCTAGGAAAACGTGATTGTATAGAAAGGATACCATCGAGTAACAGTCTTCATACTACCTTGCCCCCTAATATGGTTGATCCACTTTTAATATATTTCACATGCACTTAGTATACTCCTAGGGGCCCTGTAATAGTCTTCGTACTACCTTACGTGTGCGTTGCTCTAGCGGCATACTAAATAGACGGCGGGTTTGTGTAATTCGTTCATGACTTAGGAAATAGTTACACAGATCATCACAAGGATGACAAGACAACAATGCTAGGATAAGCAATCTAGGGAGTAATACATGATTAAATAAACACAGTATTTTATCTTATTGTTATCACCATTAGTTTAGAATATATTTAGTTTAATAGCTAAAACCAACCAATCTCTCCAATATATGATTTACTTGCTTTCCATAAAATACAAAAATACAAAAATACAAAAATAATCTTCTCTCAACCCTTAGAATTCTATTAGACCGTGATCAAACCTTCCCAACCTATTTCTCGAGTGAACGATAACAACCCCCCGAGTCTTGCCTATACTACTACTACAACGATTAGGTGCTCTGCCTAGGGAGTTGTAAAACTTCTTGTTGAAGTCTAACAACGACCGCATCAAAGATACACATGGACTCTATTTCTGAGATCAAAAGATGAAACTCGAGAAGTACTAAAAGACTTTCTAAAGATGATTCAACGTAAACTTCAGGCTCAAGTCATAACGGTTCGAACTTACAGAGGAACATAGTTCTTAAACAAGAAACTCCATGCATACTTTAAAGAAGAAGGAATTGAACACTAAACATCAACTCCTTAAACACCTGAAGAGAACGGCGTTGTTGAAATACGGAACTGTAATCTGGTTGAGGCTGCTCGAACAATGCTTTCGGCATCTCAACTTCCTCTATTCTTTTGGGCTGGAGCAATAGCAACCGCATGTTACACCCACAATAGATCTCTCATCATCCCCAGATATGAAAAGACACCTTACCACATCATTAAAAAAAGGAAACCTACTCTCAAACACATTCACATTTTTGGATGCACGTGTTACTTAGTCAGAGATGGTAAAAATCTGGACACGATAAAGGAGAAAGGGGATCTGTGCATTTTTCTAGGATATTCAACAACTTCAAATGGATATAGAGTCTACAAAAAGAGAACCAGATAAATAGTTAAATCCATACATATTAACTTTGATGAAATCAAGGAATTGTCTAAGGCGTCAGATTATGACAACTCTGGCATCGTTCCCCAGCTACAAAAGACTTCTGATGAGGTGTCATTTTATACACTTTTTCGGGGTCATTTAACCCTTTAAATCACACAAATATGCCCAAATTATGTGGTTAATCATTTGTTTTTGTTTTTTTAGTATTTGGATGGCTTTTGGAGGAAATACTAAAGTCTTTTGAAGAATTTTGTACAGTGCCTGGGAACGGCGTCACAATTTCTAGCGACGACATCATAACATACAAGAGACGACATCAAGATTTCTATGACGGTGTCAGAACATAGCCGCCTCAAAAGAAACCCTAGAAGATTTGGTGAAGCGGCGGCGTCAGAAACCTTTTGACGCAGTCGCGATCGAAAACCTATATATACAAACTCGTTTTAGGGTTTTTAAGTGTGTAACTTTTGGGAACCAAACCCTAATATTATAATACGATTTTAGCTGCTTCTTAGGCCATTTTTAGGTTGTTAAAACCCCTTTGTATCAGCCTTAACTACATGTTTTAATCAAGTGAGATCTTCTATCTTTTATCATTCAATATGTCTATGTGTTGCATGATTGATTCTTTTTCTTTACTTTCTTTTAACATGCTAGGCTAGATCCCTTAGTATTTACTTATGATTGCATGAAACTTAGATTGTAGATCCTTTTAATGTTCCTTCTTATGGTGGATGTGCGCGTTAGGCTTTAGAAAACTAGCTATAAGATATTAAATTGGCATAGATGTATAGGGAAACGTAAATGTGTAGAAATGACACCATCGGTAACAGGATTTATACTACCTTACCCCTAATATGTTTGATCCCACTTAAGTGTTTTAAATGCATGTAATATACTATTAGGGGCCTTGTAATAGTCTTCATAGTACCTTGCTTGTGCGTTGCTTTAACGGAATATTACGTAAACGGCGGGTTCATGTAATTCGTTCATGACTTAGGAAATTTTAACACCCCCAAATTTAGACGCAACGGAACCAACATTTAGGTGTTAATTCATAGTATAATAGCTTAAGAATATAAAGAACGACTCAAAAAGAGACGTCTTAAAACATTGTTCCATTCAAAATAAATTAGAGTACAAACATTGTCCCACAGAATCGTTAACCAAATTCAACACATAAGTTTTAAAGACATAAGAGTAAGAGTTTTGGTGGAATGGAACATAAAACAAGTTTTTTCAAACAATTTAGCGCTATACTCCTCGTCCGCTCCAAGCCATCATCCTTGATTTCCTGAGATAAAACATGCTAAAATTTCAATGAAAACGTTGAGTGAATTCATAGAGTTGATATGAATAAAAAGTAGAACACAAGTATAAATCATCGGATAACTTGTTGTGCACACAACGTGACACCGAAGCATTAACACTGCATATATCTTTTCATATGCTCACAAATTTGCCCTAACACTAGGTATTATTGCCTCAAACCTACAATCTACTCAATATAAAATGTTTGTTTGACAAGGTGCTCACAGATGATACATACCCCGGACAGGGTTGTCAAACTTAATAGATCTATTTTCTGTACTAGCGCTTACCCATCATAGATAATTAATGGTTCATGATATTAGGATCTTTGGCAATAGCTACTCATGAACTTAGTCACATAAACAGGTCCAACATACCATAAAACTACTTGTGTTTAATTTATAAAACTAGCATGTATCTCCCTCGCGGGGTTTTATAAAACATTTAAATTTATAAAGGCGAGGCTATGAACTCACCGTAAATAAAAGAATACCAGAAGTAAAATGAATCATCAGACGAGCAGAATATCTCTAAGAACCACCTAAAAGATGTGACGCGACTTAGCACGATAAAGAAAATCAATACATAAAAGTAAACCGAATGATCACGAGGTGTGTTTCCAAGATATGCATGGCATTGCACTAAGACTTCCCCAAACTATTTTTACTCCAAAATTGGTGTCTAACCTGACCTTATATGTTATAAAACATCTACTTAATTTCATCCCTCAATTCTTATGTCATCAATGTTTACCTATACGTTTTAAATTTCAAGACAAGACGTAAATTTCCAAATTCTAAAATTTGACCAACTTCCCGAGCCTCTAGCTCCTAAACCATAATTGATAAAAATACAAGGCTTTCACATACAAAAATCATTTTTAGTCTAATTTTCAAAAATTCAGGCCTCACTTTTTAAAAAGTTTCTGAATCATGTTAAAAGACTATATTACCCCTGAACACCCGAACCAGAATATTTCCAGAATTTTAACCCTTCAAGGAAACGACCATAAATCCCAATCTATGATAGAAATTAAAGTGAGTCCAAATGGAGGTTTTAGGTCTATATGTCTACTATAGGGATCAACTTTTTATTCTAACATTTTAATGTAAAAACCTGGAGTTAAACTCCTTTTCCCAACAGTGGTCCAGACTTGACTAGTTTTCGTAATTTGGCCATATCTCGCTCATCCAAAGGAGATATGGCTCTATCCAATTAGCCACATGTACCTTAAACATATATCTATCTACCCATTCAATTTCCAGGAGGTTACAAGCCAAAAATATTTCGTACCAAGTCAATTTAGCTGCTGATCTAAAACAGCCTCTAATTACACTTAAAACTCATCCAAACACCAATTTTAACCACATTAAACCCCATGCAATGCCATTCTCATCTCTTCTACACATCTCATATATCAAAACCTCATATTATCAAGATAATCAAAACCATAAATAAAGCATGACCATGCATGTAAATCAAGAACAAAATCAAACACATGCATAAGTATAGTAATTAATTAATGAAAAAGGGTTCAAAACACACTTACAACAAAAGAGAGCGGAAGACAATGATAAAACAAAAATCCCTTTTCCCTTTTCCTTGTATGCCAAAAATCAAACATCCCTTTATTGATAAAACCATAGCTTTTAATTACTCAAGAACTTTTAAAAACCCTTTCTTATACCCCCTTGATGCTTCAATTATACCCAAACTAAATAAAACCTTGAAAATCAAAATCTTGAAGATTTAAGAACTTGAGAGAAAACCTTGGATGGTTGATTTCTATTAGTAAGGGATGTTAAGGATTAGTATAGGAGTAAATTGAGATTAATAGGAATGGATCTGAGGAGATTTGATGAAGGTTTTTGTTGGGTTTCGTTCGAACACAGAGAAGGAGAAGAGAGGAACCGATTTTTTTTTGTTATTTGTGTGTGTAGGATGGGTTTTTATAAAAGGGAGTGTATAATATATATAAGGAATCCATATCTAGTTTGTATCGACATATAAGATAATAAGATGTTTATTTGGGTTATGTTTGTTTGGGTTGAATAACCGGCCATAAAAGGGGGGGGGGAATGGGCTTTGTTAATTGTTTTTAAACTTTGAACCATACAAAACTTGGGCCTAATTGTTTAGTTAACTTGTTATTTAGAGTGAAAACAAGGATTTTGACTCGGTTTCAGCAAAACGCGGGTAAAATCCGAAAAATATAAAGATAAAAATAATTAAGCTTCCGAAGCTAAAATATAAAATTATCAATTTCTTAAACGTTAAAACGGGTAAATATTCAAAGCCCGACTCGCGAATAATTTAAAATGACGATTTTACTAAATCGGCTAAAAATAATAAAATAAATTCTATAAAATTTAGAAAATAGAATTAAAGCTCGGTTAAAATATTGACCTTAAATCCGAATTGTCACATCCTCCTCCCCTTAAAGGAGCGTCGTACCGGTGCTCAATTCGCCTTGCTC
Organism: Tanacetum coccineum; assembly: GCA_026074375.1. Classification (NCBI taxonomy): domain Eukaryota; kingdom Viridiplantae; phylum Streptophyta; class Magnoliopsida; order Asterales; family Asteraceae; genus Tanacetum; species Tanacetum coccineum. The sequence continues at coordinate 21,853 of BQNB010033891.1, forward strand.
GCCTTCCGTTTACTCGAAAAGAGATGAGGATACTTGCTCTTGAAATGATCCTCACCTTCCCACGTGAACTCTAGTCCGCGTCGCGAGTTCCATCGAACTTTGACAATAGGAATTCGACTCTATTTGAGCTGCTTCACTTCCCGATCCATAATCTCGACCGGTTCTTTGATGAAATGTAACTTGTCATCAAGTTGGATCTCTTCAAGCGAAATTACAAGGTTCTCATCCGCCAAACACTTCTTGAGGTTTGAAACAAGGAAGATATCATGAATTCCACGGAGTTCATCAGGAAGCTCCAACTTATATGCGACATGATCAATTCTTTTGATAATCTTGATTGGTCCAACGTAATGTGGACTCAATTTACCACTTTTTCCAAAACAAATCACGCCTTTCCAAGGCAACACCTTAAGCTTGACCATATCACCCACTTTAAATTCTAGGGGCTTACGTCGGGTGTCCGCGTAACTCTTCCGACGGCTTCTGGCAGTTAACAATCGATTCTTGATTTGAAAAATCTTTTCTATTGACTTTCGTATCATCTTCGGACCCATGATGTTGGGAATTTAAAGACTTCATAATGTTCTTGAAGTTACTGCTGCTCAGGTTAGAATTACTGCTGCTAAGCAATAGTTAGTGCTGCTTAGTAATCTTAATAAAAAATATGCTAAGTAGTTAGTGCTGCTAATTACTACTGCTAGTGTATATTACTACTGCTAGTGTAACTTAGTACTGCTAGTTACTACTGCTAGTGTAACTTACTACTGCTAGTGTAACTTACTACTGCTAGTATATGTTACTACTACTAGAGTAAAGTTAGTACTGCTAGTGAAGATTAAAGAAAATATTATAAGTAGTTACTACTGCTTGTACACAGTTAATGCTGCTGGTGTATAAGTTACTACTGCTAATGTTCAGAGTTAATGCTGCTAGTACAAAGTTACAACTGCTCAAAGATTAAGACTGCTGAAAGAGTTTCTACTGTCAAGGGATAGATAAAGACAGAAGAAAAGATAAAGATTGCTTATGCGATATGTATGAGATATTTTTGTAAAATATACGTATAAGTTATTTGTTTAGAAGATCATGATAACTTATGAAAATATTGTAAGCCAGTTAGGACTCCTTGATGTATAAAAGGAGGTCCTAGGGCATAGAGTTCTATGTATCAATCTAGAAAAGCATCAAAAATGAGTCATTCATAGAATTGTCATAGCTTCAAGGTTTTGTAACCCTAATACTAGTTAGAGTATTCGTATTAATATATTGAAGCTTTTGTTTGTTGAATTGTGTGTTCATAGTAATACTGTTTCATTAAAGAATTCTTCTTATTGATCAAAGATTAGATTCCGCATAATCTTTGATATACTTTATAAAGTTTCTATCATAGTCGTGTAGGATTTATCTTGCATAACTAAACCTTACACAAGCTAAGGAATTCAAGATCCATTCAAGTGGGATCAACAAGTGGTATCAGAGCTTGTTGAGAAGCTTTGAATAAGAAGAAACTGCTTTTACATACAAGGTCTATTTGATACAAATAGATGGATCAAGACTCAGCACATATAGAGGCTGCATTAAAAGTGCCTATGCTCAAACCAGGTTAGTATGAGCTTTGGAGAATGAGGATGGAATAGTAAATCCAAATGATTGATTATTCTCTATGGGAAGTCATAGAGAATGGCAATGCACCTCTAGTAACAAAACTTATTGAAGGTGTTGAGACTACAATTGCTCCTACAACTGCTGAAGAAAAGGCATAAAGGAGGTTAGAGTTGAAGGCAAGAAGAACTTTATTGATGGGAATCCCTAATGAACATCAATTAAAGTTTAACTCCATAAAAGATGCCAAGTCATTACTGCAGGCTATTGAGAAGAGGTTTGGAGGGAATGCTGCTACTAAAAAGACTCAGAGGAATCTTCTAAAGCAGCAGTATGAAAATTTTATTGCATCTAGAGGTGTTAGATCAAACTTTGTTAGGCTTCAAAAGCTTATCAGTTAGTTGGAGATTCATGGTGAAAGTATCTCACAAGAAGATGTAAATCAGAAGTTCATAAGAAGTCTATCATCTGAATATTGATCTTGGATGATCTTTACAGCAACCTGAAGACCTATGAACCAGAAGTCAAAGGGACATCAAGCTCAAGCACAAACACTCAAAAGGTTGCCTTTTTGTCCTCAAACAACACTAGCAATACAAATGGAGCAGTTAATAATGCTCATGGTTTTACAACTACTAGCACACAAGCTACTACTGTTAACTCAACAACAATTGTCAACTTGAGTGATGCTGTCATCTGTGCTTTCTTTGCAAGTCAACCAAATAGTCCACAACTTGACAATGAGGACTTGCAACAAATTGATCCTGATGATTTAGAAGAGATAGATTTAAGGTGGCAGATGGCTATGCTAATAATGAGGGCAAGGATATTCTTAAAGAAAACTAGAAGGAAGTTTTCTATGAATGGTACTAAGACCATTGGGTTTGATAAGTCTAAGGTAGAGTGTTACAACTGCCACAAAAGGGACACTTTTCAAGGGAGTGCAAGGCTCTAAGGAACCAAGAAAACAAGAATAGGGAGAACATAAGAAGGGTTGTGCCAGTGGAGACAACTACTTCTAATGCTTTGGTGTCTTATGATGGTTTTGGTTATGATTGGAGTGATCAAGCAGAAGAAGGTCCAACTAACTTTGCACTCATGGCTTACTCTTCTACAAGTTCTAACTTTGAGGTATCTACTGATTCAAATTATTCATCATCTTGTTTGGAAAATGTTAAAATTCTTAAAGAACAAAATGAACAACTGTTAAAAGACTTAAGGACATCTAAGTTAAATGCTATTGCTTATAAAACAGGCTTAGAGTCTGTAGAAGCAAGAATTCTAGTTTATAAGAAAAATGAGCCTGTTTATGAGGAAGATATCAAGGTCTTAAAACGTGAGATTCACTTAAGAGAAGTAGCCATTACAGATCTTAGGAGGAAGTTAGAACTGGCTCAAAAACAAAAAGATGAAATTCAGCTAACAGTAGAAAAAAATTGAGAATTTATCTAAAAGCTTAAGCAAACTAATAGACTGTCAGATAGTTGAAAAGTGCAAAACAGGTTTAGGGTATAATGCTGTTCCACCTCCATATACAGGAAACTTTATGCCTCCAAAAACTAATTTTTCATTCTCTGGTCTAGAAGAGTTTGTGAATGAACCTATAGTTAGTTAGCCTACAGTTAAGAAGCCTGTAGTTGAGACTAGTGAAGCTAAGGCTAATGCAGAAAAGCTTAAGGTTGTTAAGAAGAACTTTGGTCCCCCACTTATTGAAGATTGGATATCACATAGTAAGGATGAAGCTGATTCAAAGTCCAAGATAGAGAAGAAAACTGTTAAACCTAGTTTTGCTAAAATAGAGTTTGTTAAATCTAAAGAGCAAGTAAAATCTCCTAGGAAAACAACTGTTAAACAAGGTGATCAAAATAGGGTGAACACACATAGTCCTAGAGGAAACCAAAAAAACTAGAATTACATGATGTCTCAAAGATTAGGGAGTAATTTTGAGATGATTAATAAAGCTTGCTATGTGTGTGGAAGTTTTAACCACCTGCAGTATAATTGTGATAACCATCAGAGACAATTTAATAACAATAAAAAGATGGTAAAACCAGTGTGGAACTATACTTAAAGGGTGAATCACCAGAATTTTTCTAGAATGACTCACCCTAGTCCTAAAAGGAACATGGTTCAAAAAGCAGTATTAATGAGGTCAGGCCTAGTATCACTTACTACTGCTAAACCAGTTACTACTGCTCAACCCAGAACAACAGTGAATAGTGCAAGAAAACATCATTTAAAAACAGAAATTTTAATCAGAGGGTTAATATTGTTAAGGAAAATAATGTTAATGCTGCTAGGCCAAAAGCAGTAGTTAATACTGCTACACCAAAAGCAGTAGTTAATGATGTTCAAAGAAATAATGTTAATGTTGTTAAGGACTCAGCTTGTTGGGTCTGGAAACCAAAGACTAAAGTTATAGACCATGTTTCCAAACACAACAGTGCATCAATGAAATTTAAAATATTTGATTATATTGATTCATAAGGTAGATCCAAGTCAGTGATGGCTTGGGTCCCCAAAAGAGACTAATTTCTTACATTATGTGCATGAGAATCCACAGCAAGATTTATAGGACAAAGGAGTGATTGACAATGGATGCTCAAGGCATATGACAAGGAACATATCCTATCTTACTGACTTTGAGGAAATTGATGGAGGATATGTTGCCTTTGGAGGTAACTCCAAAGGAGGGAAAATCACAGGTAGAGGTACAATCAAAACTGGTAATTTAGATTTTAAGAATGTGTATTTTGTAAGAGAATTACAGTTTAACCACTTTAGTGTCTTACAAATGTGTGACAAAAAGAATAGTGTTCTCTTTAATGACACTGAATGTATTGTTTTATCTCAAAACTTTAAGTTAACTGATGAAAGTCATGTTTTATTTAAAGTTCCTAGAAAGAACAATATGTATAGTGTTGATTTAAAGAATATTGTTCCTAAAGAAGGTCTAACTTATCTCTTTGCAAAAGCCACATCTGATGAATCTGAACTTTAGCATAGAAGACTTAGATACATAAATTTCAAAACTATGAATAAATTAGTTAAGGGAAATCTTGTAAGAGGTTTACCTTCAAAACTTTTTGAAAATAATCAAACCTGTGTTGCTTGTCAAAAGGGAAAGCAACATAGAGCTTCTTATAAGTCCAAAACAGTAAGTTCAATCAGCCAACCTTTATATATGTTGCACATGGATTTTTTTGGTCCAACATTTGTAAAAAGCTTAATGAAAAAGATGTATTGCCTAGTTGTCATAGATGATTACAGTAGGTTTAGTTGGGTTTTCTTTCTAGCTACTAAGGATGAGACTAGTGGCATTCTTAAGTCCTTTATAACTAGAGTAGAAAATCTAATAGATCAAAGAGTTAATGTAATTAGGTGTGACAATGGAACCGAGTTCAAGAATAAGGAGATAAATCAGTTCTGTGAGACAAAAGGTATTAAGAGAGAACTTAGTGTAGCTAGAACTCCTCAACAAAATGGAGTAGCTGAGAGAAAAAATAAAACACTATTTGAGGCTGCTAGGACAATGCTAGCTGACTCTAAGTTACCCACTACTTTTTAGGCTGAAGCAGTGAATACTGTTTGTTATGTGAAAAATAGGGTATTAGTAACTAAGCCTCATAACAAGACCCCTTATGAACTTTTTCTTGGTAGAAAACCAACTCTAGGCTTTATAAGATCATTTGGGTGTCCTGTTACAATTCTTAATACCTTAGATCACTTAGGCAAGTTTGATGGTAAGGCTGATGAAGGATTCTTTTTTAGGAAAGCATTTAGAGTCTTCAACAGTAGAACTAGGATAGTTGAAGAGAACCTGCATGTCCAGTTTAGTGAGAATACACCTAATATTGCAGGAAGTGGACCAAATTGGCTTTTTGATATTGATGCACTAACAAAGTCAATGAATTATAAGCCAGTTTTTGTAGAAAATCAGTCTAATGGTAATGCAGGTACAAAAGCATGTGATGATGCAGGTAAAGCTAGAATGGAGACAGTACATGGCAAAGATTACATACTGCTACCATTGTGGACTACTGATCTACTATTCTCTCAAATTTCAAAGAATTCTCCTGATGCTGGATTCAAACCTTCAGAAGATGATGAAAAGAAGGATAATGAAAATCTAAGAAAAGAGAGTGAAAGTATGGACCAAGAGAAGGAAGATAATGTTAACAGCACTAACAATGTTAATGCTGCTAGCACATATGAAGATAATGCTGTTGGTGGTAAAACAAGCATTGAACTTCTAGATGATCCAAATATGTTTGCTTTGGAAGAGATTGTCTATTCAGATGATGATGAAGCTGTTGGTGTAGAGGCCGACATGAACAATTTGGATGCATTTATGCTTGTCAGTCCTATTCTAACTACAAGACTACAAAAAGATCATCCAGTTGAACAAATTATTGAAGACTTGAATTCAGCACCTCAAACAAGAAGAATGACAAAGAATTTGGAAGAACATGGTTTGTTTAGTTCAGTTCAGCAAAGAACAAACCATAAATACTTTCAAAACTTCTTGTTTGCTTGCTTTTTATCACAAGAAGAACCCAAAAAGGTAATTCATGCATTAAAAGATCCAAGCTAGATAGAGGTTATGCAGGAAGAGCTTCTACAATTCAAGTTACAAGAAGTTTGGACTTTGGTGGAGTTACCAAATGGAAAAAGGGCTATTGGCACTAAATGGGTCTTCAGGAATAAAAAGGATGAAAGAGGAATTGTGATTAAAAATAAAGCAAGATTGGTTGCTCAAAGGTACACACAAGAAGAAGGGATTGACTATGATGAAGTTTTTTCCCCTATTGCAAGAACTGAAGCAATTAGGCTATTTTTAGCCTATTCCTTATTTAAAGACTTTATGGTGTACCAGATGGATGTCAATAGTGCTTTTCTTTATGGTAAGATTGGAGAGGAAGTTTATGTTTTTCAACCACTAGGATTTGAAGATCCAGACTTCCCTGACAAAGTATAAAAAGTAGAAAAGGCACTTTATGGACTGCATCAAGCTCCCAGAGCTTGGTATGAAACCTTGTCAACCTATTTGTTAGACAATAGGTTTTAGAGAGAAATGATAGATGATAAGTGCTTAATTACACATATCTTTTACCTCTAAAAACGAGCTTAAATGACCAAAAACAGACAAAAAACTGCCAAATATATGTTTGTTTTGCATTTGTATTGTGCAGGAAGTGGATATCATCAAAAAGACAGAAAACCAAGCCAAAATGACAAAACTGAGCATGGAATGGAAAAGACTGTGCAAAATCAAGGCCAAAGTCCAAAAATGTCAAAGTCGTGTCATAATGAGAATCAGCAGTCAAACCGGAGCCGGAACTGAAAAATACTATTGGATGCAATCTTTACCCATCTGATGGGCCGGGAAAGCCCAATAGTATAATTATGAAGACTGTGAAGACCAAATGGGCCCTCAATCAATTACAACAGCCCATTTGTGTGAAATTGACAAAGACTGTGAAGACTTTGAAGGCCCAATCCTAGCCCAATCTCAGCCATTGTACACACAAAACCCACTTCACACCTTATTGGGCTTGAAAAAGCCCAATAACCAAACCTGTACCTTATTGGGCCCAAACCCAAACCCAATGGGCCCAATACAAGCCCAACAAAACCCAAGCCCAACAAAAGCCCAAATCCTTTTTTATAAAACATAAGGACCAAAATGTAAATTTTAAAAACTTTGTTTTATAATTAAAAATGAAAAAATAAAGAAAAAGGGCCAAAATTGCCAAGTTTAAAACCTGTTTTATAAAGAAAAAAATGGTAAAAAGAATCCAGGGACCAAAACTGCCAAATGGTTATTCTTATCCCCTTTTTAAACACAAGGGGCAGTTTTGCAAATATCATAAACTCTTTTTTTTCCTTTTGTATAAAAAACCCCAGGGACCAAAAGTGCCAATTACCCAAACCTTCTTTGTATCTCTCTTGTTATAAACGGCAGGGACCATTTGTGTACAACTCCAAAGTTACTTATAACTAAAAAAGGGCTCAAAAGAAATTGACAAGAGAAAGAAAGGTGGAGGACCATAGTTGCATCTTTTCCATTTCCACCATTTAAACCTGCAACCCACTTGGTACTGTAACACCGTACCCGCCAAAACCTCAACCCCCCATTCCCCACGGTTTCACGCCCAAAACCACCTCCCAAGTACTCCCCCAGCTCACCCTCACCTTTCCCCACTCAACCCCAACCCTATAACCCTCTACCCTGGCAAATCACACAACCCGAAGCAACCCATCAATGGTGAGATGAAGAAAAGCCAAAAAGAAGGGTTAGGATTGCATCAAGAGTGTTGTACACTCACAGCTAGCACTTCCCAACACAAAGAGAAGGAAGAGAGCTGCTATAAAAGGGAGAAGAGCAAGCCGAACAAAAACACACCAATTTTTATGTTTTTTTAGCTTAAATTTTAATTCCAAGTCTTTCTCTTAATCCTTTAAGTGTAACTCAGTTGTTTTATGTTGTAATTTTTCTGTTTTTAATAAAAAAAGTGAGGGTTCTTGTTTATCTATCATTATCAAATTTGAAATATAAATTCAGCTGTTTCTTTCTGTTTACATCTATTTAAACAGTGTTAAAAGTTGTATAATTCACTTGTAATCATTATCTCTGCCCTCCTTTACAAAAATCAGTTAAATCTAATTTTATATATTTAAGGTGGGTGTTTGCGTTTAGACCCCAAATGGGTCATATTGGGTTTTGCATGGGTCAAGCTCACTCAGCCAACTTTGGCTTTGTGTGCATGCTTAAATCAAGCTACTTAAATCTTAATTTCAGTTTGAATAAGTTTTTAGGTTTATTTTAGATTCTGTCAAATTTTCATAGCTATTTGAGCTTAATGTGCTCAGCGTGCATAAGCAGCTTAAGCAATTGTTTTTATGCTCTATTGTGTTGTTTCTAGCCCTTTAAACCAACCCCTTGTTCTGACTTTGGTTTGGCAGCATAAGTCAAGTGTGTGTATGCATGTGTGTTTGTGAAATCCCTCAACTTTAAGCCCAAAAATCAGCAGCTCTTTCTTAACCTCATTAGCTTAAACTTTGAAAATAAGCTCTTTTACCACCCCTTGTTATCTGTTTGTAATTTACTTTAGTAAAAGCTCAATAAGAAGCTTATTTTTGCATAAGCCCCAAAAAAGCCCCTAGCCACTGCCTTATTTCCCCTGGTGCTGAGCACCATTTTCAGCACTTCTTTTCTAGCTTATTTTGTATTAAGCACTTAGGATTTTTAGCTTATAATTGTAGCTTATCACTAGTTCTTTAAATCCCCAAGCTTTCTTAGCTTAACTCACTCCTTAGCTTAGCTTAAATCTAGCTTAAAGTTCACTTTTTTCTGTTTTCCTTTTAAAACTGTTAGATTTAGCTTATTTTCTCCCCAGCTTATTTTAGGGCTTATTTTAGGTAACCATAGCTTTATTAGGACTCCCTTGGCCTTATTAGCTTATTCCCATAAGTCTTAGCTTATGTTTGTTAGCTTTAAAATACATTAAAAAGACAAAGAAAAATAATGCAACAATAAGCTCTTTAGTCTGCCTGTCATATACAGCTTAATTTTTGGGCTTATTCTTTTAGAATCAGCATAAGTGCTTTTAGGTAAAAAATGTTGCCATACTTAAGCCCTGAACAGTTTGATTCTTGGCTTTTTGCTAATAAGCAACTTGGACCCACCTTGTAATCGGGGTTCTCTTTCTGGACTGTTGTGTAAATTCATCTTTTAAAGTTTTACAATGTTACTCCCCCTTGTCAGTTGTTGTTACCCGTCTTGTCCTTTCAGTCCTTTTCATGTAGTCCCAAAGTTAACGTTAGTTAGTTTATTTAATTAATAATTAAATTAGGTTTAAATTTAATTAGTTTAATTACTTTTTATTTAATCAGTAAAATTTGGGCATTTTTATATTTTTAGAATTGTTAACTTTTTCTTTATTTTATTTTATTTTTTCAGAATTTTTATAACTTTTATTTTTTGTCTTTTTCTATTTTCTTAAGTTTAATTAGTTATTAATCTTTATAAATTCATAAAAAATCCAAAAATTAATAAAAAAATATTTTTCTTTTTTATAAAATTTTCTTTTGTCATTTAGTGTCTAGGAAAAATATAAAATTTAGTATAGGCTTTATTTTTCTTAAATTTCAGTCTTAGACCCGTTTTACCGGGTGCGTTTTACCGTTTCTTTTCGTTTTACATTCAAACGACCTCCGTTTTAGTTCTAGTTTTCTTTATTTTTCAAGTTAAGTTAATTAGAATTTAATTTTGATTTTTAATTTAATTTAGCATTTATTTTCTTAATTTTTAGTATTTAGGGTTCCCGATACCTTATTCTGTTCCCCGTATTTAATTTAGATTTAATTTTAGGATTTCCTTATACCTAATTTTGTTTCCCGTAGTTTTTTAAGATCCCCATTTCCTTTGCTTGTTTTCCCGTAGATTAAATTAAGTTTTATTTAATTTTAGTTATAATCATATCAGTTTCTCCATCATTCAAATTCTCATCAAACCAGGATAAATTTCAATTGCAGCCTCGTTGGGACATACGACCCGGGAATATCTCTTCCGGAATCTTTTTATCATTGATTCTTACTTGTGTATTTTAAGTGTATACTATCAACGAATCAATAGACAAGACTTTATTTATCAGAAGGGACAAAGGTGATATTCTGTTAGTTCAAGTGTATGTAGATAATATCATTTTTGGCTCAACAAAGAAGTCATTATGCATTGAGTTTGAGAAGATAATGCATAAGAAGTTTTAGATAAGTTCTATGGGTGAACTCAAATTTTTCTTAGGAATACAAGTAAGGCAGAAGGAGGATGGGATTTTTATCAGTCAAGATAAGTATGTGAATGAGATTTTGAAGAAATTTGGTTTTGCTGATGTCAAGACAGCAAGTACACCCATGGAAACTCAAAAGCATCTGCTTAAGGATGAAGATGGTGAAGAAGTAGATGTTCATTTATATAGATCAATGATTGGTTCATTGATGTATCTTACATCTTCAAGACCTGACATTATGTTTGCAGTATATGCATGTACAAGATACCAAGTCAACCTAAAAGTTTCTCATCTTCATGCTGTGAAAAGAATTTTTAGATACTTAAAAGGTCAACCTAAATTGGGCCTATGGTATCCAAAAGATCCACCTTTTGATTTGGTAGCATACACTGATAGTGATTATGCTGGAGTAAGCTTGGTTAGGAAGTCTACAACAGGAGGTTGTTAATTTCTTGAAAGTAGATTGATATCATGGCAGTGCAAGAAATAGATTATGGTTGCAAATTCCACAACAGAAGCTGAATACGTAGCTACTTCAAGTTGTTATGGTCAAGTACTTTAGATTCAGAATCAACTACTTGATTATAGGTACAATTTTATGCATACCAAGATCTTTATTGACAATAACAGTACTATTTGCATAATTAAAAATCATGTTTTTCATTTAAAAACAAAACATATAGAGATTAGACATCATTTTATTAGGGATTGCAATGAAAAGAAATTGATTCAAATGGTCAAAATCTATACTGACAAGAATGTTACAGATTTGCTTACAAGAGCATTTGATGTAAGTAGATTTCAATTTTTGATTGCTAGTATTGGAATGCTAAATCCTTAAAATCTTTTATCTCTTTATGTTTTTGTAGAGTTTTGTATGAATTAGTACTGTTATTCATGTCATTAAAAGTTTCTGCTGTTAAGTATAATTAGTGCTGCTAGTTATACTTAATACTGCTAAGTTTCTACTGTTAGTTATACTTAATACTGTTAGGTATAATTAATACTGTGATTATTGTGAAAATTGTAATGGATTGTGTTTTCTTGGTTTTGGGACTAACATTTTGCAGAAAAAGCAAAGAAAAGTGTTAAATTGATGATGGAAAAGCTTGTTATTAAAAAAAAGAGTGATTTGGTGAGAAACAGAATTGAGAGAATTGGTGAGAATAAAATCAGGAAGAGAGCTATGTGAAATAAAAACAGACATAGTGATTTGGTGAGTAAAAGAATTAAGAGAAATGGTGAGTTGAAAAACAGAAAGAGAGTTGAGACAGATTGTTTAGAATGGAATTGAAGTTAATGCAGGTGGCCCAAAGTTAATGTTGCTAGGCATAAACTTAATACTGCCGGTGAAAGTTAATGCTGCTAGGAATAAACTTACAACTGCTGGTGAAAGTTAATGCTACTAGGCATAAACTCACTACTGCTTTTGAAAGTTAATGCTGCCAGACATAACTTACTACTGCTGGTGACAGTTAATTCTATTGAGGGTATTTTCATAAATACTTCGATTAAGGGTTTCAATCACTCATTTAATCGATTTCATTCACTCATACACTCTCTAATCACAAACCCTAACTCAATTTTATCATTCATCATCAAAACCCAACACAAATGGCGGATATAAAGTTTGTAGATACTCATAATTTGGCCGCGTTTTTGTCTAAACCCACAAAAAGTGAAGGGTTTGAGCAGATAGTGGATTTTCTTAATGCAAATCCTATAAGATATGTACTAACGATCAATCCCACTATATACATTTCATGTATAGAACAGTTCTGGTCTACTGTCAAGGTCAAAACTATCAATGGGGAAGTACAGTTACAAGCCCTAATGGATGGAAAGAAGATCATCATCATTGAGTCGATTGTTAGAAGATATCTTCAACTAGAAGATGCTGAAGGTGTTGATTGTCTACCAAATGCTACAATCTTTGAACAACTTGCATTAATGGGGTATGAGCAAATTACACAAAAACTTACTTTCTATAAAGCATTCTTCTCCCAACAACGGAAATTCCTCATTCATATGATTTTACAATGTCTAAGTTCTAAGACTACTGCATGGAATTAGTTTAGTAGCACTATGGCATCAGCAATCATCTGTTTAGCTACAAACCAGAAGTTTAACTTTTCAAAGTACATTTTTGAAAGTATGCTTAAAAACCTGGAGAATGTGTCTGGTAAATTCTTGGTGTATCCAAGGTTTGTGCAAGTCTTTTTGGATCAACAACTTGAAGGGATGTCAAATCATAAGAGGATATATATTGCACCCTCTTACACTAAGAAGATTTTTGGAAATATGAGAAGGGTGGGAAAAGGTTTTTTTAGAAGGGAAACACCATTATTCCAAACAATGGTGCTACAAGTTCAAGAAGAAATGGGTGAAGGTTCAACAAATCCTACTGATCCCCATCACACACCCACTGTCAATGAGGAAATTGTCGTTTTTTTAGCATACATAACAATTATAATCTAAACAAATCATCAAAGCACGTAATAGCGAAAGCGATAACAAATCATATAATAACATGCATATAATTAACCGGGTCGGGTTACATACCTTTGTTCTTGATCAAATCCCTAATTAGGGTTTATGATTGGATCAATGATCGACCAGCGACGCGTTAAACTTCCCACACAGTTTGTCAAATTGGATGAGCCTTTCGAACCATTTAGTACGAAAATTACCAATAACTATTTAATCTTCAAAACAATTCTTAATTTTTTTAGTATAATTGTTATGTAACATCAATGGTTTAATATAACACGTAGCGTTTAAACGAACGATTCGATCCGATCAACCCAAGGTTATGGGGTCGAATGTAGGACAAAGGAGTGATAGAGTTTAGGGATTATTGTGTATCTTTCACCTCTCCATATGGGTGTTTATATAGGCACCCTAACCCTAATACTTGGTGAAACAAGTAACATCAATTCATTAATTATGCAACATCAATTATGTAACATCAATTCATTAATTATGTAACATTAATTATGTAACATTATGTAACATCAATTATGTAATTATGTACTTGTCCTTGTCCTTATGGTCGTTAGTCTTTTCCGTTAAATACTTAACGACCGTTAAACGTTTACGTGTAAAATTAACAAATATATTATTTATTAATTGTTAACTCGTAGTGAGTGCAATCCCGTGATCTTGAGTTCGATCCTAACACACATCTATTAATTTATCATCCATAAACTAACAGCTCCCACTTGGACATATTTAATAGTGTGATCACATCGGTTAGCGTCTAGTTACACGCCGATGCCTCTAGTATGATCTCAAGTAAGGTCTCCTGGAAAAACCTTTTAATGATTCATCATTATTATTATCCTTTTGTTTCTAATACAATGTTAATAAGGATATGGATCTTAGTCATTCCTTAATTAACGGATTCTGTTTCTCGTTTTATCTGATTGAGCAAGATTACCAAATCTTCTGAACGTATTCCAGAAAATCTTGGGTGTGGCCACACATACATCTTACCAATCCCACGAGGGGCCCAGCTGTATTAAACTTCAAAACGTATTTGAAGGAAACAAATCCTTTATTGACTACAAGCAAAACTCATGAATTTTGCAACACTTCTGAAAACAATCCGTATAGCTACCAGTTACGTTTAGCGTTAAATTGCTTCACAGAAATGCACTAGATCCATAACAGTTTCCTGGTATCTCAAGTCTGAGGATAACTATTTATGATTTACTTAATGACAAGATCCATAAAGTACAATCACATAGTTGGGATAAGTCCTATATTCAATTCATCAAATATCATTTAAATTTGGTATGTAATCACATCAATATACTTTCAAGTATACCCGACCAACATTTAAATTTGTCTTGATTTAATAATATTCCCATATTATTAAACGACAACGGACATTTAGAATAATTTAATATTCATGGATTTAAAACATGTAAAATAGGATACAAAATTAAATAACAAAATAAACACAACCATCATTTTATTTTATCAAATAATAATGTTTACACATCCTTTATCCAAATACTAATCACAGATATGCATGAAACTACTAGCTAATCGAAGTCCAATTCCATTGGCATGTTCACTAACTTTTCCTCTAGGTAAAGCTTTAGTAAAAGCATCAGCTAGGTTTTTATCTGTGTGAACTTTTATTAACTTGATTTCACCACTCTCGACTTGTTCTCGAACATAGTGATATCTCCGCAGAAAATGTCTGGCGCCTTTCATGACTCCAGGTTCATTGGCGAATATGATTGCAGCAGAATTGTCACAATACATATTAATAGGTTTACTTATTGAAGGCATCACTCCAAGATCTTCAACAAACTTCCTAATCCAAACTGCTTCCATTGCAGCTTCTGACGCAGCCATGTACTCAGATTGTGTCGCATGCATCGCAATGGTAGTCTGCTTCTTGCTCTTCCAGTCTACTGCTCCTCCATTGACAACAAAGACATAACCCGTCTGAGACTTTGTATCATCTTTATCGCATTGCCAGGACGCATCACAGAAACCTGTAACATCAAGTTCTGTATCTGGATTTCCGCCATATACTAAAAACATATCTTTCGTATTCCTCAGATACTTTAGAATATGTTTAACAGCAACCCAGTGGAGCTTCCCCGGATTCTGTTGATACCGACTGACCAAGTTTTGAGCAAACGCCACATCTGGCCTTGTGCACCTTACAGCATACATGATAGATCCTACAGCCGAAGCATAAGGTACCCTTTTCATGTAAGCTTTTTCCTCATCTGATGAAGCACACATTTCATTACTCAAATCATGTTTGACTTCCATCGGTATAAAACCTTTCTTAGAGTTTTGCATATTGAATTTCTTCAATATCTTATCGATGTAAGCACTTTGGTTAAGTCCAATCAACCGCAGAGATCTATCTCTATATATCTTAATTCCCAGAATGTATGCAGCTTCTCCTAAATCCTTCACAGAAAAACATTTTCCAAGATAGTCCTTAACTTCCTTAAGCTTTGGAATGTTATTTCCCATAATCAAAATGTCGTCGACATATAGGATTAAGAATACTACATCACTCCCACTAGCTTTGCGATATACACATGGCTCATCACGATTTTGAATAAATCCAAACCTTTTGATTTCTTCATCAAATCGTTTATTCCATTGACGTGATGCTTGCTTCAAACCATAAATGGCCCTTTGAAGTTTGCATACACCGTTTGGAAATTTTGGATCAACATACCCTTCAGGTTGCTCCATATAGATGTCCTCATCTAAGCGACCATTCAAGAAGGCAGTTTTAACATCCATTTGCCAAATCTCATAATCATAGTATGCAGCTATGGCTATGAGAATCCTAATAGCTCTAATGTCTGCTACTGGAGAAAAGGTCTCCTCGTAGTCAATCCCATAGGTTTGAGTGCAGCCTTTAGCCACCAGACGAGCTTTATAGGTGTGTACTTTACCATCCATGTCAGTCTTCTTCTTGTATAGCCACTTACTCCTAACTACCTTGGCATTAGGAGGGCGGTCTACTACAATCCAGACTTTATTGACTTTCATGGATTTCATTTCCTCATCCATTGCACCTTGCCATAAAACCTTATCAGGGTCAATCATAGCAGCTCGATAATTAGCAGGTTCTCCAAGATCCCCTACTTCATCATCCTCAACCTCCATGTTTAGACAGAGACGGTTGGGTGCATTTTTAGGCCTTTCGGACCTACGGACAGGAATTAATTCCGGTGGAGGACCCAGACTTTCAGGCTCTACTGGAATCTCGCTAGTGTTTTCAGAAGGTAATGTATCTATATGATCATCTTCCAGATCACAATCTCTCCCACTGAATTCTTGAGATAT
This sequence comes from Tanacetum coccineum, assembly GCA_026074375.1. Classification (NCBI taxonomy): domain Eukaryota; kingdom Viridiplantae; phylum Streptophyta; class Magnoliopsida; order Asterales; family Asteraceae; genus Tanacetum; species Tanacetum coccineum. The sequence goes on from BQNB010033891.1 coordinate 38,082, forward strand.
GAGATCTCTTTCAAGAAAATCTCCATACCTTGCAACAATTACTTTGTTTTCAGGTGGAAAGTAAAAATAGTAACCCATAGTTTCCTTAGGGTATCCTACAAAGATACACTTGACAGATCTCTGTTTGAGTTTATTAGCTGAGTCACGTTTCACATACGCCTCGCAACCCTAGACCTTTAAATAAGACAAATTCGGTACCTTGCCATGCCATATTTCATATGGTGTCTTATGAACCTTCTTCATGGGAACCATATTTAGAATACGAATAACAGATTCTAAGGCATAATCCCAAAAGGATAACGGTAGAGTTGTAAGATTAAACATAGATCGTACATATCTTGTAGTGTACGATTCTCTCCTTTAGATACGACCATTTTGTTATGGCAGTATATGGAAAAGTAAGATGTTGTTACTATACCATTCTTACCTAGATTATCTTAAACTCTTGCTTAAATATTCACCACCTCTTCGGATCGAAGAGCTTTAATTTCTTTCCTAGTTGCAAAGTCTACTTATGATTTATAATACCTTAAATGTTTTCAAATATCTCATGTTTATGTTTAAGTAAGTAAACATAACCATAACGACTGAAATCATTAGTAAAGGTTAAGAAGTAGCTAGCACCTTTCCTTGAACATGTCTAAATGGTCCACACACAATTCTGTATGTATCTAAAACCAAGTAGATTTGTAGCCCTTTACATGTTTATATTAAAAGGATTCTTTGTATTTCCCAGAAATACAAGATTCGCATTTTCATATGTTTTATAATCGATACTTTTCCAAGAGTCCTTCAGTTGAAGCTTTTGATGCGAGGTCTTGCCATTCATTGGCAAGTCTACAGTGTCAAAGATAAGAAGAATTCAAGTCTAACGTTCTTCTTTATTTATGCTAAAAATAGAATTATTATTATACATGGAAACATTTTCATTCATGTCAATTTCAAACACACCATTCACAGATATCGCACTAAAATAGAAAATGCCATTTAAAGAAACAAAAATTCAATTACTAGTAACAGTGTGAACAAATCCAAGATCCAACAAACGAGAAAAGGAAACAACACCTCTAATTATAGAAGGTGCATAATGACAATTGTTTAATGACAGTACTAAACGTGATGGTAAAACTAAATTAAACACTCATATGGCTTCAACAGCTGCTTGTGCTCCATTTCCCACATGCAAATATTGCTCTCCATAGGATAGCTTCGCCTTTTCACTCAAATCCCTGCAGCTGTATTGACGAAAAGTGAATACCGCATCAAAATATCATATACCTAGGAATTTTAATGTGTGAGTGTTAGATTTAAATAATTCATTCATTAATAAGATACCCTGAAAGCTGCTAGCACGAGCTCAGCTTCTTGTTTTATTTGCGCGCAACTTTCGAGGTAAAGAGGGAGTTCCTCTTCCAGTTGGGACCAACTACGTTGCTAGTAGTGGCAAGCTTGATCCTTTTTTGGATTTCCAGTCTTTCTGAGGGGTTTTGCTTAGTTTTGGTTGATAAGCATAACTTGCTTATTCTTATCAGCTTTGCCTTTGCTTTTACCCTTTTTGTTCGCTTGCGGTTTTGGCTTATTCACCCTACCCTTTTGAATAGCTAGTACCTGAGGAGTAGGGGCTTTGTCCTTTAAACCCTTTTCATAGTCAATGAGCAATGCGTGTAGATCACTCATGATCTTCCCCGTTGCATATTGAAGTTGTCTAACAAAATCACCAAATCCTGTTTAAGGGACCTGTTGATAATCGATCGACATTCTCTTGTCATAAGGGTTTCCCATGAAAGCTTGTAGTTGGTCAGTAACCTTTCATTTCTCTTTGTATTTTTTTCAACCATGTGCACTTACGGATTTTCTGGAGCTTGTTTGCAGCAATTGTAGGGTATCACAAATCGTAGATTCTCTACAGCTGGAGGCTTTTCGAAACATTTATTTGAGTTCATTCAAGCATGGATTGGGAGGATATGCTCAAATGCCTTGAAGAGCAGGTGACATTCTTCCAAGCATTAAACAAGCCACATCAGAATGTATCTTGTATTCAGTTTTCCATGCAGCTTTAATGCTTTCAGCAGAGCAGTCTCAGGGGGTTCTTCAGGCAAAGGCTTATACAAATATTCATAGGTGCCCGGCACTCTCAAGACAATTCTTAGTGAACGGTACCAATCATTGAAATTTTTGCCAGTCAGTTTTTCTCGTTCAAGGAAAGTTTTGAAATGTAGCACTTAAAGTGTTATTAACGGGTTGAGCAATTTCTACAGAAAAAAAAAAAAATAAAAAAAAGTTTGTAATATTTAGTATTTCGATAATATTTTTTCAAGAAAATAAATACCCGAGGTAATTTCATATAACCATATGGAAGTGTCCTTGAAATCTAGAAACCATTTTGACATAAAAGCCATCACATCAGTTGATCTGCTAGTAATGTGTTTTATTCACTTGGTACTTGTCGAACAATAATTAAAGCATAACATTTTTCAATTTCTAGATCTTTATGGATTTACATTGCCAAAATTAGTTGCATTGTTAAACATGTTATATTGCCCATCTTAAGGCCTTGAGTTTATAGGTCTTCATAAATAACTTAAATTAGTCTTGCTAATCTAAAACGTCAACTTTTCCTCATATGTGGTCTTACTCAATTCATGAAGGTTTTCTTTCTTTACTATCTAGTAAAGTTCTCACATGGACTTAGTATTTGCAACTTCAAGTGTTTTTCAATTAGATGGCATTCGACTTAATTTTAGGTAAATATTTGTAGTGTGGAATCAAAATTAAGTATGGAGATAGATGGCATACAAACATAACATAATAGTTTAATATAAAAACTTTTTTTATTAACTTTTAGAGCAAGATTAAATTAACAAAGTTTTGGATTGAGGCATTGGAATGCAACCAATTAAAGAAGTTCCCTACAGTTATCGTCCACAACGTATTTGCTTAAGTCTTTCGAACTTAGTGTTTTCGGATGTGGATTGAGGCTAATCAACCTTAAAGTAATTTGGTACATAAAAATAGGTCGTAGGGCAACTCCAATTTGACGCACAGCAAGCCGAGAATTCGGTCAGCGCTGAAGCTGACCTCCTCTTTAGTCGGGTTTCGACCAGCCGACGCGTTGGAATCCCACACAGTTTGTCAAATTGGATAGAGTCTGTCTAACTATTTAGTAACAGTGAAATTACAATCAACTAAATATTGTAAATATAAACTCTTCAAAACAATTCATAATTTGATATAGGTTTTAGTCCATATTTATTTTTTCTATTCAAAATAAAAGTGTACCGCTTTTTGTTTATACAACAATGCGCATCCAATTATATAAACAAAACTGTATTTTAATAAAAAATAAAACGACCTCTAAAGCAGGTAAAACACATAATAACAAATTATATGTGTTAATAAAACATGTAGCCACATGCAAACTTATTTTATAAACCCTATTAATTAATCAATACTAGGTAAAATGATACATATATTAACTATGACTTTCACTTGTTTTTCATCTATGTACTAGTGAGCCACTAGCATCGACGAATCGACCGCGTAAGTCATAAGTTAATATATACCATATTGCACATAATTGATTCATTAATTATTGGAGTCTTCCCCAAATCAAGATTTATCAAAACATTACATGTGATAAAACTTAACAATTAATTCATATGTACATCTTAACAATTTAAATATATAACAACTATAATCCATGCCAAACATGCACGTTTTCTTGGATTAAACATAACAATTATTTATGTTGTCACAATATATAGCATACTTAAACACATAAACATAACATGTTAATCCTAGGGTTTCTAATCAAAATTAATTAGAAACTCAAACCCTAAAAATAATTTTTAAGGCATTCGGCCAAAAAATTTGGGTTCGATTTTTATAAAACCCTAAATTCGATTAACAAGTAAAACTCAAATCAAGATTCGTTTTATTTATTTTTTATGTGTTTTGGTAATTAATTACACATTAATCAAGGCTAATGATGCCACTGATGGAATTTAACATACATGACATTCATAATAAATAATAACATCAAAGTAAACGTGCGGAAGCGAATAGAGGATCATATAACATGTAATTAATTAACCAAACATAAAAGTATGCGTACCTTGTGATTCTAGCTAAACAAGAATCAAATTCCAAGCAATCAATCTTGATGAACCCTAATTAGGGTTTATGTGGAATTCAATAGCAATAAACCCCATTACCTTTTTTGTTATCGGGATCCAAGATACAATCAATAGTGTGATTGAATCACGTTCTTGTACACACGTTTTAAAAACAAGTTAACCAAAAAACTAGTTTGATAACAAGAAAACGTTTATAGCTTAAAGTTGATCGAGCAAAAAATCCCTTGGGATGTTTTCGGCCGATCGAACCAACAAGGAAGAAACAAGAGAGTTTAGGGATCTTTTGTGTGTGTACAAAAACTAATGAATGAGATCCCTAAATCCCTTTGTTTATATAGGCTAACCAATCTTAGAGAACAAGTCAAGATATTTTAGGAAAAGGAAACAAAATCTTTTTTTCTTTTCTTTCCCTTAGCTATATCCGGCCAAACACCCCTTATGGGATATTCCGGAATCTTTTTGACTTCCTTTTTATTCGTTAGTCCTTCCCTTTATTCGTTAGTCATTTACCGTTAAATACATAACGACCGTTAAACGTTTTCTTGTATTTAATAAATATATTACATTTAATATAATTATTAATTCGTTAACTCTTTACGTATTGTGCGCAATCCCGTGATCTCGAGTTCGATCCTAACACACGACTATTTAAATTATCGTCCATAAACCAACATTTACTTCCCAGGCTTACATGAATATGGTAGAGGAGCTAAGTAAAAGTCTTAAACTGGAGATCAAAAAAGTCCATTTAAAGAATCGGCTAAAAACACTCAAAGCACATTTTTCTCAGTACAATGACATTTTTCGTGGTGTGTCATTAAGTGGCTTTTCATGGGATCCAACTACGAAGTTAATGAATGCAGAAGATGAAGTTTGGGAAGCTTTAATCAAGGTATATACGCTTTGTATTTAGTTTTTGATACTTCTTTCTAATCACAAAATGACTATTTGGTTTAAACAGGAAAAGCCAGAAGAAAAAAAAAATCAAAAAAAAAAGAACAAAAAAAAAAAAAAAAAAAAAAAAATAAAAAAAAAAAAAAAAAAAAAAAAAAAAAAAAAAAAAAAAAAAAAAAAAAAAGAAAAAAAAAAAAAAAAAAAAAGTAAAAAAAAAAAAAAAAAAAAAAAAATAAAAAAAAAAAAAAAAAAAAAAAAAAAAAACCTGAAAGTTGAGGACGAAACCAATTCGCCATTACAATGAGATGCTGGAGTTGTTTGCTAAAGATAGGGGCGGGACAGGGGGTAGGTGCTCTAGCAGCCAAAAGAAAGAAACAATCGGAATGAATATAAAGAGCTAAATCACTGAAAGATTGATGAACTTGGTGAAACTAATCCGTTGTTTGAGAACAATGACATTGGCTTGGAAAATTTCAATAATTGTGATGATGTTGAGGTTACATCTGAAGTGAAGGCTCCAAGCAAATAAACACCAAAGAGCAAAAAGAGGAAGTTAGTAGAAGATGATGTATTTATCTCTAAGATTACAAGTTCCCTTGATAACATGTCTATTCAGAGGTGGAAATCTACAAAGTACTAGAACTCATGGGTTTGGAACATCATGGAACTAATAGTTGAATGAACAAGGTTTATCACATATGAACTTTTTGGTGCTCCTAATGAAATGCGGCTTACTTGTTAGAAGTATTATTAAGATATAAGACTTTATGTTATATTTATCCATTTAGACTTTGTAATATTTCTGCCAGGATTATAGGATTAGCAGAATCAAACATTAAAGCCCGCAGGCCCAATAGCCAAACGGAACTTTAGGAATAGATAACCGCTTTATGAAAAGATACGACTCTTAATTCACACCGGTTCATTAGGTATAAATATTCATTGTAATTACTTTGATCAACAACAGATAATAATAATTGAATTTACTTTAGTTGTAATCATTTGTGTGCTTCAATTCTTTGAGTATCGTTATATAATTTTCTGCACTAAACCGAACATCCAAACACCCCTCTACACAAAATCATTAATTCGCATACTGGGAAGAGGAATTGGAGGGAACGATTTCCCGCCATAACCAATTCTGAACATTGGTATCAGAGCACAAAGCCTGGGAAGTATCGAAACAAACTTTCACAAATGGAATTCGTGAAAAGGAAGATAAAAAGAGAAAGAGAGGGATTCGGCCCCTGTACGCGCCAAATCACAAAAGAGTGCAAGGCAATGCTTCGAAACAAGATTGAACAAATCAACTTGTTCAATTCCACTTTATCGTCAAATAAATTCAGGGACTACGCCTGTTTTTATTGCACTTAGAAGGGCCACATTGCGAAATCCGGCCCTACAAAACTCAGCGACGAGAGGCTATATGCACAAGCAGGATCAATGACTTTCAAGCATGGGGACGAAGCAACTATGACGCGAATAAGGAAGAACAAGGAAATGGTTAAATGCTTCAAGTGTCATGGAACATGACACTTTGCAAACGCGTGTCCACAAGACGACACCAAGACGACGCAGAAAACAAAGATAAAAGGACGCAGTGCCATACCCATGCATTTTGCCGAACAAAAGTAAGCTTTATAAAATATCCTGAGTTCTATTCACTTTAGAACTAGAGAATAATGATGGGAACGATAAGGGATCATTGGGACGACTCTATGGTATTATGTTGCACAATACATACTAATAAGCTTATGACTGCCGATTTAAAATTCTCGGTTAAACCTTAAAGAGGAATTGCTGTAGAACCATTGGAGGACAGGACAAATTTTTATTTTACATAGATGGTATTGGGGAAGTCTTGATTGAAAACGGAGATACAACGCCTCCACGATTACCAGGGTTCACTATGCCCTGAAGTCACGCTTATATATTAATCAATAGGATTATTTAAGGCAGCAAGGGTTCGGATATCATCAAATGGAGAAGATGCCACTTTGGCGCACAGGTGCAAAGGTAGGCGAGGATAATTGAACATAAACTTGACAGAATGCGGGAGCAACACAAACTTTACTTGGAAGATTACTTTAATAGCACTTGACAGATGTTGCAAACATCGGAAAGAAGAATAGAGCGCTTTTGAGAAAAGGACGACGATGTGGAGACTGGAAACTTTCATTGGAGTGTGTGGTTTTTAGGACTTGATCAGAAAAGGAGGGGCACTTAGCAACGAATGGGAAGTACATAGGGACAAATTCAATCGTGTCCTAACATGGTTCTTTAACCATTTTCTCATGCGACATTGTCCGGAATCATTGCATGGTATGTGCTTGAAATACACATACCTTCTTACCTTTAATAACGAGACTGAAATAACCAAAAAACGGGACTTAAAATGCCAAAGATACGCTTGTTTTGCTAATTGTATTGTGCAGGAATCGGATAACAAGAAAAGGACGAAAAAACAAAGCAAATCGGACTAAAAACCAGGACACGGAATGGAGAAAGCTGTGAAGGAACAAAAGCCAAATCAACAAAGCCAAAGACCAGAAAAGTCAAAGTCAAAGTCAACTCAACAAATTAACAGTCAAAACCGGAGCCGTAATTGAAGAATACTATTGGTTGCAATCTCAACCCATCTGATGGGCCGGGAAAGCCCAATAGTATATTAATGAAGACTGTGAAGACCAAATGGGCCCTCAATCAATGACAACAGCCCATTTGTGTGCAATTGACAGAGACTATGAAGACTTTGAAGGCCCGATCCTAGCCCTTGAACAAGCCAATCTCAGCCATTGTACACACAAAACCCACCTAAACCTTATTGGGCCTTAAAAAGCCCAATAACAAAAGCCTAAACCCTATTGGGCCCAGACACACTCAATTGGGCCCAATACAAGCCCAAATAAACCCAATTGGGCCCAATACACAAACCCAAGCCCAATACTGGCCCAAAACAACTTTTTATAAACCCTAGGGACTAAAATTGTCAAGTTTAAAAATGTTTGTAAAAAGAAAAGTGTTTTAAAATCCTTTTCTCTTTTAAAATCAAAGGGTCAAAACTGCCATAGTGTTAAACTTCTTTTAACTCTTTAACTAAAAAAACAGAGGGGCCATTTGTGCTATCTTTGAAACTTAAAAACAAAATAAAAGAGTTTAAAAAGAAATGAAAAAGGAAGAAAAGAGCAAGGGTTCTTTTTGCCACAATTCCGAACTTTCAAACCTGTTAATAACCACTGTTTGTCTTCTCAAGGTTTTTCCCGCCACCACCTCAAAGCCCTCAACATCACGAGTTACACCCCATTCCTTTACCCACACACTCCTAAATCCAGTCCTAACCCTAAACCCACTCCCACTAACCTGTTTCAAGGCCACGCTGGCGATCCCCCATAACCCAAGAAAAATCAATGGTGGATTGTGATAAAAAAAGAAACACAACACCAATGGAGGGCTAGGATTTGTTGCTGAGGCTTCACTCACACAACTAACACAACAAGAAGAAGAAAGAAGACTTGGGACTTCTATAAATTCAAGAAAACACAAGCCGAACAACAACACTAATAGACTTAGCATTTTTAACCTGTAACTTTTTAATATAGTAATTGCAACTTAAGCTTTCAAGCTTACTTTTTTAGTGTATTTGATTGTTATTTTCACAAATTAATTCGAGTTTAAAGTCTATCTTAAGTCTTAAATTTTCCAACTGTCAACTCTTGAATTCGGTTTAAATGTGAAGAAAATTTGTGTTTTTATCATGTTCTTAAACAATCACACTAGTATTAATTTATTTACCCTTATTTTACTTTATACCTTAACTCAAGTAAAAACGGGTTTACTTATTAAAGGGGGTTTGGGAAAACCTGAAAATGGGTCATTTGGGGTATGGAATGGGTCACAAGCACTCAGCCATTTTAGGCTGAGTGTGTGTGCTTAATTAAACCAAAAAAATTCATGACTTTTAGTATAAAATTGGATTTTGTAACATTACTTTTTGTCAAAATTTTCAAAAGAAAAAAATAACCTTAATGCTTAAGCAGCTTATACACTTTTAAGCACCCTATTTTTGAGCTCACTTAAGTCACAAAAACCCTTTTTAAAACCCTTAAGTTCTGTCCTTTTTATTTGACCAAATAGTCAAAGTGTGTTACATTTTAATTTTCTTGGAAAACCTTGACTTTTGAGACCCAAAATCAGCAGCTTATAAAGCCCCTTAGCCCCTCAGATTTTGGCAATAAGACAATTGGCCACCCTTTTTAAGCTGTTTGGGGTTGGTTGTGGCTAAAAAGCACAATTGTGCTTATTTCCATAAGCTCAAAAAGCCTTTCAGCCACTGTTTGGCAGCTACCCTGGTGCTGAGCACCATATTCAGCCCCATTTTCTAGCTCATTTAGATATTAAGACCTTAGGATTTTTTAGCTTTTACCCATAGCTTATTACTAGTCCTTTAAGCTCCCAAGATCTTGTAGCTTAATTCCCCCTCTAGGGTAGCTTATTTAGGCTGCAAAGTAGCCCTTTTTCTGTTTTTTTTACAATTAAGTTAAGTTAGCTTATTCTTGTATTAGCTTATTTTAGGGCTTATTTCTGTTAAATTTAGTTAAAATAGGTAGACATAGCTTAGTATTGTTAGTTAAATCCATTTTCAGCTTATATTGAGCTCTTAAGCTCCAAGAAAAAGCTCAATAAGCTTTTAAGCTTATTAGCTTTCTGTCAGTCCAATAAGCCACATTTCTGGCTTATTAAGTGAGTTTCAGCTTTTGTGCCTCTTATTAAAAATATTCCCCTTAAGCCCCTTTACAACTTTGCTTCTTTAGCTTTTTGCTAATAAGCACTTTGGACCCTTCTTGTAATCGGGGTCCACTTCAGGGACCATTTATGTAATTTCCTCTTTTATAGTTAGCATAGTTAGTCCCTGTGGTTAGTTAGCCTGTTACCCGCCGTTTTGTTCCCTTGTGCCTTTCACTGTTAGTCCCTTAGTTAACATTTAGTTAGTTTATTTAATTTAAATTATTTAAATTAGGTTTAGATTAATTAGTTTAATTAGTTTATAATTGGCAACAGTAACTTTTAGGCTTTTTATATTTTTATAGATCCTCAACTTTTTCTTTATTTAATTTGATTTTTTTCAGATTTTTTATAGTTTTAATTTTCTGTCTTTTATATTTAATTAGTTTTAATTAGATTTTTAAATCTTAGAAAATTCATAAAAAAATACAAAAAGTAACAAACAATATTTTTTCTTTTTAATAACATTTTAGTTAATCGAGTTAGTTTATGTTAAAAATATAAAAACTTATAGTAGGGTAAATTTTTTGGCTAAAAATTCAGTATTTTCCGGGCCCGTTTACAAGCCGCATTGTTTCGTTTCTTACCGTTTTGTTCGTTTTTCAACTCCGTTTTTTTTGAAATTTTTACATTTCTTTAAGTTAGAATATTTTTAATTTATTTAAATTTTAAAATTAATTTTAGGACTTTATTTTTGTAATTTTTAGTTTTAGCTTGCGATTTAATTCCCGGTAGTTTATAATTGCATGTTTAATTTAGTTTAATAGTTTTAATTATTTTAGTTAAGTATTTTTAGCCTAATTTATGTTCCCCGTAGGTTTCTTAGGATTTCATTTGCCATTATTTATGCTCCCGTAGTTTAGGATTTATCCGTATAACTATTTTTTGTTTCCCGTAGTAATATTGTAAATTCCATTTTTCCAACTGCTTGTTTCCCGTAGAATAATTTTAGTTTTCTTTAATTAATTTTAGTCTATCTAGTAAAAAAAAATCAAAATCATTTCTCAATTCAAAACCATCAATTCATTCGTATCGATTTACCATTCCAGCCTCGTTGGGGATTTACGACCCGGGAAAACTCTATACTACTTCTCGGTATCATTGACTCTGCTTTTAGACTATCCTTACTATATATTTGATATTTTATTATATTATATGTATTTTAAGGTGTAGTCTGAGCCGGATCAACCAAATATTTCAAAACTTCCCCAAACTAAACCTTTGAAAAGTAGCAAAGATTTTTGTTGAGAGAGCTAAGAAATCACAAGTTATAAAACACCCCTATTTCCCATTTTCTAAAACTTTTCCTTTTTTTTTAATATTAAATTGACTTTCGTTATTTTCATAACTGTTAGAGATCATAGAACAAGATGCATTTCGAATCCGAGAATGCTCCAAATAATGAAAATTTCTTGTTCACGACTTTTCACTTATCCCAACCAAGCATAAAACAAAAAAAAATCACAGCTTAAATATCAAGTAAAATGCTAACACACTCATATCTGCAACTTGTGAAATTTTTACCTCCCGATATTTATTAATCTTAAGTGAGTGGTGCTCTATTGAATTTCAACCAATACAAGTCAACTTTTTTGCAACATACCATGCTTTACGTTCCACCCTTTAGAAATGATTTTTAAGGCGAGATCATCCCATGTACGACTTTCGCGTCGGCACATGCCAAACGTTGCGCTAAGTGACCAGGCTTTTTGACACCCCACAGAGACTAGTATCGGACTCACGGACCCTTAGATATTCAACAACTCTCAGGCTTCCCGAATATTCATAGCTTATAAAATAGAATAGTCAAAGTGCAAAAGCATATTTAAATTTAACAAAAAGAAGTCAATTATTAATTCACACTTAATTATCTAGACATTTATGCAATTATAACCCTCGACCTTTTAGAAGGCTATAACATCGGCCACGCCTCCGACAAGATGCAGCAAACTTTTATCAGTCTCGGATTTTTATTCTTACTATGGGCTTTCTTTAGAAGACTACCACATCGGTTGTGAGCCGGCAAGAGGTAGTAAACTTTTATCAACCCACAGCTTTTATGATTATATTAATATATTTTTTTCATTTTTTTTATCATTCATCATATATATTTTTTTTACTAAACTTATTTAAAGAAGACTTCTTTTTGAAAAATTCAAGTATAAATTTGAACTAAAACTAACAATTTTTTTGCTATATATTACATAAAAATTGTTGATTTAAGTTTAATCTTCAAAAACAGCACGTATATTAATCCGGTTAAGAGCTTATGGGAGAAAAAGCAACAAGTTACATACATGAGCTCTTAAGATTTCCAAATAATCTTTGTTTAGCATCCTACTCATACTTAACTCTATCATTTTTCGTTCTTCGCGAATTAGCGAACGCTTAGCCTAAAAGTTAAGGAACAAGCTAGAGCTCAACACGCTCGATCGGGTCAAAATTTACTCTTATTCTTACCCAGCAAGAAAGTCAAAATTGTGACAAAAACACTTATTTTTTATATATTTTTTTTAAATTAAACTTTAAAATTTTTGAAATTTTTGCTATTTTTGTGGGAAAACGGGGTACGTGAGAACAAAACAATAAGCAGGCAACATCAAATCGATAGATTCCCTCCCCAAACTAAAATGAAACATTGTCCTCAATGTTTAAAGGCGGGTCTCTACGCAAATCTAAGCCGTTTATTAATTATGCAAAGATAAACGTGAATCGATAAGATGAAAGGATATCGGATTTCCCCAAACTAATTGCAAACAAAGGATAGGAAGCTCGAGTGATCCGGGACACAACACCGAACACGAGAGTCTTCAGAAAATTTGGGTTCATCCTGCAAATAATCACAAGTACAAACAACAAACACAAAGAACGGAAGAGTACAAGCCTCCTCACACACATTAGAAACTAGAAAGAAAAATAGAAAATGGATAAGCATGGGGTGCCTCCCACGAAGCGCTTTGTTTTTGGTAACCGAGTCACATAGCTTGACTCGATCCCTGAATTCATTTGTCCTTAGGGAGAGTGTGGAGATCCTGGACTTCCTTTGGTGGCAAGTCCCCTCCGAAGTAATGCTTCACACGATGACCATTCACCTTAAAGTTTGGACCATCAGGTTGAGATAACTCAATGGTTCCGTATGGAAAAACTTTGGTGATGGTGAAAGGTCCTGACCAATGAGTTTTAAGCTTTCCTGAGAATATCTTTAAACGAGAGTTGAAGAGTAAAACTCGATCACCAACATTGAAAATGCGGTTTTTGATCTTTGAGTCGTGAAGCTTCTTCGTTCTCTTCTTATAAATCAAAGAATTCTCATAAGCTTGATCACAAAGCTCATTAAGTTCATTCAGCTGAAGCTTCTGGTGATCACCCGCAGTTTTAAGATCGAAATTAGCATGTTTCAAAGCCCAGTAATTGAAGATGGCATTCGAATGTTCAAGCCAACTAATTGAGGATGGACTCAAAAGGCACTTGTTGGCACATTCATGGGTGGTCTTAAACCTGATATTGAAGATTGCATTCGAATGTTCAAGCCAACTAATTTAAAGGATGCTACAAGTCTTTCTCGGATGAGAGATGAGCAGTTGAATCGATTATCACCTATCACACAAGCATCCTCAGCTGCACCAACAAAGAACACAACTATGAAGTGGCTCACTTGGGACGAGATGCAAAAGAAGAGGGTTCAAGGTCTATGTTTTAATTATGATGAAAAATTTAGTATGGGTTACAAGTGTAAAGGGCCACAACTATGTGTTATGGAAAGCGCCTTAGACGAGGGTGATTGCGAGTCGTTTATTTATCAACGTGAACCTTAAGGTCAAGGTTATGCTCAAGAGGAGGGTAATGATGAGTCAAAATAAAGTCATGAAATCCATGACATGCCTACACGGTATTTAAGTATTCATATTTATTTCTCATGTTAGCATTTGTTTAGTATCATAACTTCCTAGTTTAATTATAGGATGGTTACACCTCTTGGTTGTCATCTTTCGTTGTATTTAAACTCTCCCAAATACAATGAATGGAAGAAGATTATTATCAAAGAAATTGTTATTCATTCTTACCCTAAGAGAATACTATCTATTTTATTT
>BQNB010033892.1:0-51981 GCA_026074375.1 Tanacetum coccineum
AGGGAATACATCAGGAAAATCTTAAACTATCGATACGTCCTTAAGTCGCTTCTTCTCTGACTTGTCTTCCGTCTCCTTTGTATTAATGTTTGCCAAAAAGACTGGACATCCTTTTAGCATGTATTCTTGTGTTTTGGTGTACGAGATAATGTGCAAATGAGCCTCGTGTCCCCGGTTGCTTCCGTCAACGTGAACAATTAATGTTTCATTTCCCCAGGGGATACGAACGATCTTCTTGGCACACACAATGATTGCTTGGTACTTTACTAACCAATCCATACCAATTATAGCGTCAAAACTACCAAGTTCTATGGGCATTAAGTCTATGTTGAATGGGTGGTTCAGGATATTTAATATACAACCCCTAAGGATAGTGTTTAACCTAATTATTCTCTCATCGGGTTCAACGTCATAATAGTGATCTAATGCAGTTGATGGGATATCAATTTGGGAGCTAAATGCAGTGGATACAAAACTTCTATCGGCACCAGTATCGAATAAGATAGAAGCATAGCGGTTGTTTAGAAGGAACATACCCGTCATGATGTTAGAGTCTAGGTTTGTCCCTGCATGCCCTACCGCATACACCTTGGCTGGAGCATTGCCACCTCCAACTTGGTTACCATGGTTGTTGTTGTTCTTCAGCTTGGGACATTCCCTCTTGAAGTGTCCTTGGACTCCACACTCAAAACAAGTAGGCTTCTAACCCGACCCAGTGCCCCTCTGATGGTTAACATTATTAGCATTTGCTGTACTTCTACAGTCATAAGCAAAATGGCCAACTTTGTTGCATTTGTGGCATTTAGGAGCACATGGACCATCGTTTTGATAATTGCATTTTGAGCATAGGGGTTTGGATCCCCCATATTGTTTCTTCTCAACAGTCCCTGCAGCATAAGCCCTGCCGGTGTTCTGCCTCTTGTTTTGGTGGTGTTGTTGTGGTTGTTGGTTATTATCTGGCTTTCTCTTGTTCTCTGTCTGACGGTCAGCAAAAGTGCGGATTCTCTTATCCATTACTTCGATTGCCATTTCAGTTCCTCTTGCATTAGTCTTAGGCTTAGATGCTACTACACTTTCGTGGATCATATGGGTAAGCCGCTGACAATTATTTCACAACTTGTTCAGATTCTTGCAGTAAAACAATTCTACCACACAGCAGTGCCTATTTCCTGAAAACGTTTGGTTGTAGCCTCTATCACAATAAATCCGGTACCTTCCACTTTCAATTCCTACAGTTCGACTTCGAGTTTATAATCTCCGGTTTCCTGTGCAGTTACTTGTCAGTTATTTTCTTTCTTTAGTTCAGTCCAGTCATATGTATATATCAATGTCATTAACCAACAGTCCCTAACGTGGGAGTTCCACCACGTTAGAGCATTTCCCAGAAGAGTACAAGTGGAGAACTTGATTTGGTTTTCCACAGAACAGTTGCTTATGCGGAACACAGTTTCCATTTTCTCAATCCATTGAGTCAATTCGACAACTCCTTCTGTGCCTTTGAAATTTAGAGGTTGGCACTTCTGAATCTGGGTAATGTGGGAGTGGTGAGTAGGGTGGGTACACTCACGAGTGGCTCGCTCATTTCTCCTAGCACCTGTTCCTGAATTGTGGCTGTCGACGCCATTCGTGTTTGCATCACGTGCTGCCAAAGCGGCAGTAACGCCTTGGTTAATCATTGCCTGAAGTTGGGCATTAGTGACAGATGTGATGTTGGTTGTTTCTGGGGCTAGGTTTGACCCCGTGGCTCTTTTTGGTCCCATTGTTTTTTCAATCACAAGAAATATAATACCCGTTAAATTTTGAAAAATCATAACTATGACATGACATATGCACAATAATTAAAGTGAGATCACATCACACAGTGAAATATACAACTGAATTGTAATCAACAAAGATATAACCAAATCAACATCATTTCACAACAAATTCGATTTACATAATGACATCATACCAGACATTCCATATAATAATTAGAAAACATACATGATTGGTTCTGATACAAAATGATCACATCGATTAGGTTACAAGATAAAAGAATATGATAACAACCTAAAGCATACTAGCATGATTAATCCCGTAATACTATAGTAGTCTTGCACAAAAACAACTAGCCATAACAGAATCTAGGAACTGCTACCAGCCTCCTCTGGTAGCTCTAGATGTACAGGACCTTTGGCGGGTCCCTACTGTCTCTCAAACTCTACCATCTGAGTCTGAAGTCTCTTTATCAGCTTCAGTGCCTCTGTGAGCTGCTTCTGCCTCCTATGATCTGCCGCTAGCATCTCTGAAATAACCGTTTGTCTCCTACGGTCTGCTGACTGTAACTCTCTAATCTGTGACTGCTGAGCTAACACTGTAGTACGTAGCGACATAACCCTCTTCGCACCGCGCAAGATCACTCACAATTCCATAATGAGATCGTTCTCAAGCCTCTCTAGACATCCTAGCCCCAGTCTCCATGAGTCTAGCAGTACGTTCAAGTGGCACTCCTATGCCCTAACAACATGTTGAGCCGACCCATCCAATAGTTTGCGTCCACAGACGAACTCATCGTCTAACCTCGATAAATCTCATCTCGTATCCCTTGCCTAACCCTAGTCTCAACGTTGTCATATGTCGAACCAACACTGGTCAGTACTTAACTGGTCCCCCAATAGTTCGTCAACTATCTCAATCCCATGAGTCTTGATCCCATATCCAACATCTCTCTCCGATCATGCCTGATCCCTTATCCATAGTACTCAAAACCATATCTGCCGCTAATACGCTCAGCCGGTCTATGCAGCAGCAGCAGAACGACACTCTCCACCTTTCGTATACAGGACCAATAGCAATACCTAACTCTTTCGAGGTATTACAGGTAACCTCGGGTAATGTCCTCTCTACGGTTCAGTAGAGAGTAAATAAAGGGTTATCCCTATGCTGGTGCAGCTGTCCGTGTAGGAGATTATGCTGGTGGTGTTAATGTATTGAAATGAGAAGTAATGTGGCCGGATCGCTCACAGCCGGATCATAAGCAGCTCGATATCCCCTACGGACGAATAGGACTGATCAGGTGGTGATGGAGAAGTACACAGTATACTGAGGTGATGAATACTGGTAGTGTGGTGATACAGGTAGTGATGGAGATAGGAATCGGGGAGTATGGTGAGAAGGTATCTGTAGAAGTGTGTGAAGACCATAGGAGAGCGTGATATGGGAGTAGCTATAGCGTGGGAAGTCCTGGCAACACTACTACATCGGAACCAATACAGGTGTAGGTACTAGAGCTGGAATAGAAATCCCTAGCCGTCACCACGTATATGGCAGGTGTGGAATGGTGTGGCCTGCAGACTCATCGTCTCGAATGGCTCTATCTCTATTCCCGCAATGGGCCTATCAGCAGCTGTAGAACAACTACATGAGTTCGACAGTACAGCTGGGTGCTCCTCCTCATCATCATCATCATCGGCCTCGATGTCCATATCATCATCCTCATCATCCTCTGATGACCCCTCCTCATCATCGCCGTCATCTCCTCCATCGGCAGGATAATCAACAGGATCCTCCTCAGGGTCCTCGTCGTCATCCTCCTCTGGGTCCGCCTCAGGATCGGACTCCGAAACATAATCTGGTGACTGAGCAGTGGGTGAGGCAGCAACAGGCAGTGGCTGCTCCTCCGCCAAAAACACCTCATCCTCCTGTGGCATAAACTCGAGGTTTATCGGCTCATGGAACATAATCGATTGAGGTGTGAATGTGGCTCCTCGGGCCCCGGGTATGTAGTCTTTGAATGGTACAACTCCTGGTGATCCTATATCTAACAACTCCTCAAATGTACTAGATATCTCCGTGTATGTGACCCCTGATTCATCTGAATCTGACATGACTGAATCTGAAAATCCAAAATAGCTTATATTAGTATTTAATATAAGACCCTTATAGTAATATACATTTATATCATAACATGTATATCAATTATGAATGCATCTAGTCCAACCAACTAATGCAACAATTAGTGTATGCATGAATGTATGTGATAAGTGTAAAATACACATATCCGTTATTACCAAAAATGACCCTAAATGACCACAAATACACTAAAAATGGCAAAAATATACTTGTTTTTGTGTTTTGTGTATGCAGGTACGGATAAGATAAAAAATCACAAGAAAACCGTCAAAAATGGGCAAACACGGACACAAGAACGGAAGAGTGTACAAAAGCTGGAAGCAAAGTCAAAGAGTCAAACCTTGGTCAATAAAAGTCAAAGCCATAAATCAAAAAACCAAATGTTACCCAAATAGTCCCTCAAGTTTCAAAAATCACACAAATGGTCCCTAAACCTAAATGTGGCCAATACCGATCCAATAACCAAATCCAAAGACCAATCCCTACCCAATACCCTTTCATCATAAAACCACAAGGACATCATCTCTTTAAAATTTATATCCAACTTTTACTTACAGCACCGTACTAAACCAAAAGACAAGGACCGAAAGTAGCCAATATCCCTAAAGTTTAAAAAAGATTTACCCGTTTTCAGTTGTAAAGGGCGCGAAGCCATGGTTACTATTCACCTTCTCCCCCGATTCACCTACAGTCAAAATCAAAGGGCTTTTCCAAATTGGAGGGTACGGAAGACAATCCAAGTGGTCTACATCAAGATAGCAGGGTCAAAATTGTAATATCAAGGCTTCTCATTGGCTATCCCACAAGGGGAATGCCACGTCAATGTGAAGAAACACACAAGGAGCTAATTTTTACACTATATCTACACTGAGAAGAAGCACACAAGTGTCACATCACGGATTGCCAAGCTGGCAATCCGTGTGTGCACAAGCTTGATCCAACGAACCACAATGAAGACCCAATGATTGAAGGAATGAACGGATGGATTGCAAAGGAATGTCTAACTGATTTTAGGCCTAGAACCTTCAGCAATGTGCTATAAAAGGACCTCACCTCACACACACACGCTATCTAGTTTTTTAGTAGCTTTTAGTTTTAGCTTAATTTTCAATTTTTAGCTTAAAGTTCCGTTAAACTTTGTAATTCTTCCTTTTAAGCATTGTAACCAAGATTTATGTTAATGAAATTCAGTTTTTAAACAGTTTCTCATAAGCTCTTATTTTTTTCATAAGCTCTCACTTTTCCTATTAAATGGTAAGCTAAATAACATAAGCTACTGAATAAGCTCTTATTAGTCTCTAAGCTAATAATTGAGCTCAAATCTTACCTTAATCATACCTTAACTCTTAAATTCAGCTAATAACCTTATCATCTTAGATTATGGATTGTGGCTTATGGAAGGGGAGCTTATCATGGAAGAGCTCCCATGGACTTATACTAGCTTATCCATTTGGATAAGCTAGAGCTAGTAGCTGTTCCATTAAGCTTCTATTAAGCTGAAGCTTCAAGTAAGTTTTCATTTAATTTCTTAAGTTCTTTAATATTTAGTGCAATTTATGCTTAATAGTGTAGATTTGTTTACTAGCTTAATCTGTTTGCTTATAAGTGCTTATTTACCTTTATTCTAGCTTATTAAGTGTGTTTAATTATCTGTTTTAGCTTATTATATCATAAATCTTAGAGTTCTCATTTCTGTCATAAAAAGCTTAAAAATCTAAAAATAAGTAGTTTATAGTGTAGATCTTAGAATTTAGCTTATTTAGTTATTGATTTATGTTTATTAAGTTTAATATAAGCTGTTTAAGATCTGGTAATAAGGTTTTGATAATTAGAACTTAGATTCTAATGTTTTATAAAATCTGTCAATTCCTAAAGGGGTGTTTGGGTTAACCTTGTTTGACCTTAAATAGTCAAAGGTTTTTGTGCAAACCATTTGAGACAGCTTTGATCTCATTTAAAAACATTAGGAAAAGAGTTTTCACAAGTTAATTTTTTAAAATTAAGAGAGTTTGAGCTTATTTTTAGTATTCCTGCACCAGGGGAGTCCTTCATTTCTTTTTCACTTGTGAAAATTTGATCCAAGTTCATTGAGCTTATTTGTGTTTGCATTGTGTCAACTCACTCAAAAGAGGTGAAGTGCAAGTTCCTCCTTAAGAAACCTGCACATTTGAGTTTGTGCTTTGCCATTTTGTTTCTAATCATCTTAACTTAGTTACAACTGCTGTCAATGAATACTTCAATTTTAATTATGTAATGTAGGTTTATTGTAGCTTAATTTTCAACTAGCTTTTAGTTTTCATATAGCTTAGCTTAAATCAAGCTTAATTTTCAAATTTCTAGCTTGATTCTTAGGTACATTTGCTTCTAAAAGTCATTAAAACAGCCAAAAGCCTTTTTACTCTTAAAAATTAAGCTAGCTTAGGTAGTTTTTAGCTTTTAAAATTCATAGAATAAGTAGTTTGTAGGTAATACTCAATCTGTTTTAGCTTTTTAAGTAAAAATCAGCTTATTTAGATAGCTTAATCTAGGGCTGCAATTAGCTATTTGTCTTTTCATTAAATCTTAAAAAACCAAAAATATTTTAGACAACCTTTTTTATTTAGCTTTATCTTTGCTTAATTGATTTTTAAAATACTTTTTAAAAGTGGATTTAAGTAGTATTCCAGGTTTTCTTTTTAGTTTTATAAGCCAAAAGGTCATAAGGATCATTTAGCTTATCTTAAAATAAGCTTAAAGGTGCCCTTAGGGACTGTTTGGTAAACAATTTTGAGTTTAAATTCTTATCTGTTTTTTTAGCTTATTATGTGTTCTTTTTGCTTAATTTTAGCTTATATCTGCTTATTAGGTTAGATTAAGTTAGTTTCATCTTAATTTGTTAGGAATTAGCTTAATATAGCTTATTTGCTTTCTTAAAAATTATAAAAAAGGCCAAAAAGAGTTTGTGTCTATTTTAGCTTCTTTTACTTGTTCTCATTGCTTATTTCTGGTTAGGTTTTGCTTTTTAGGTTAGTAATAAGGTATTTGTTGCTTATTCAGTTTAGTTATAGCTTATTATAGTTTCTAGCTTATTTAGTTTAGTATAAGTCCTTCTAAGTCAAAACTGTCAGTTAATAAGCTGTTTATTAGCTTATTTAGAGCTTTTTATAAAAAAAAATCGTTTATTAAAATTGCTTATTTTAAGTTGCTTAACAACTTTTGTTTTATAAGTTTTTTAAATTTTTTTTTTTAAAAAAAGAGGAAACCAAGGAGGTCAGGGGTGAGTCGGGCTCGAACCCCCGACCTCGACCTAGTCTACATCAAATCGCCTTTCACACACATACGTCTTACCAGCTATGCCCATTGGGAACTTTCGTTATCACTCACACCATTAATGTTTTATACACGTTTTGGCTCATAAGCCTAATAAGCTGCCAAAGCTTATTTCATAGCTTATTTGATAAGCTACGATCTCGGGGTTAATTTTCCTAGGATTTAGATAGTGTAAGCTATTTTCTTAAATTTTTCTAGAATTTTTACTATTCGTCTAGTAATTTTAATCTTTTATTATCATTAAAAACTTAAAAAAGTTATAAAAAATTGAAAAATAATCCGAAAAATAAAAATCTTTTTTATAAAATTTGCTTTAATCAAAATTGTAGGAAGAAAAATTTATTTTACTCTTCGTATGGTTTCTATTTTTGCAAATTCAACTTTTAAGAACAGGAGTTTTTGTTCCCGTTCACGTTTTCAATTTTAACTCTCATTTTAACATCCGTTTTCGTTCTAAGATTTTTTTTAAACTCATTTTTAGTCATTAGAATACATTTTAAAAGAAAAATGAAAAAATTAGGTTTAATTTTGTAAGAATTTAGATTTTGGCCTAGTTTTAAGTGTCCCGTTTCGCTTTTTTATTTAAATTTGAGTTTCATTAATTATCATTATGTTTAAGTAGTTAGTACTTGTTTATATTTTAACCTTTTTAGTAGATATAACAAATCAAACTTGTTATCCCTATTCAAAACATTGTCCCAACAACTTTCATAGGTTTCAATTTCACAAGATACGATTGGGACACGAGCCCGATGATCATACTTCCCGGTTAAATATACGTATTATATATTATATATATATCTTTTAAGAGTGAATTTTCCTTAGGGAATTTTCTTAATTGCTCTTGTGGTATTATATCGTATATTTTATAGTGTATAAAACTCAACATCAGTTTTTGGCGCCGTTGCCGGGGACTTGTGTTTAAGATACCTTCGTTTTACGTTTGTTGATTTGGTTTGAAGATCCTTTCGTCCTTCGTAAGTTTTCATTTTGTTTGAATATTTCAAAAAAATCTAAATAAAATTAAAAAAAATTAAAAAGTAAAAAATATTTTGCGTTTTTCCTTTTAAGTATAATTATCATAAAGCATAAAAATCAAAAATATAAAAAATTGTCCTTAAAAAAAATTTACAGAAAACAGAAAGGTTGAGTAAAATGAACACCAACAAATAATACCTTCAATTGAGGTCTTATCATACAAAAGTTCCGGTTGAACTTGAAAAGTTTCCCAAATCGAAACCAAAGATTCAAAACTTGCACATTTGTGTAACTTTACGAAAGTACGCACACCTTGAAAGCAATTTTTTGAGGAGTGTACCGTGAATGTAAGTTGAATTATTTTGGTTTTAATTTGTTCTTCTTCCGTGTATCCTTTTAAAATAAATTGTTAAAAAAATAAATTATTAGTGTAATATTTATTAGCTTTTTAAATATTCTTTATTTTTATGCATGCTCACTCGCTCTCAAGCTCGAATCTAAATCGTCGACACAACAATTACCAAACGTTAATTGTTGAGGAACCCCGAGTTTTCCAATGTCCGACAATCGTACCTGCTCAAATATTTACAAGCTCCAATCGAGGGATACAAGAGCAATTGTTGTTCACCGAAAAATCAAACAAATTTTAGAGAGCGTTAACAACCTTTGATGATCAACCTTGTAATCTTGTGCAAAGTAATAAGTTCACGGGTAGACAAGACCCTCATAATCATCTTCGATTTTTCAACAAAGTCACTTCAACGTTTAGACATCCCGAAGTTCCGAACACTTCGATTAAGCTTTTGCTTTTTCCTTTCTCTCTAGACGGTGAAGCCCGAGATTGGTTAGATAAGGAACCTCCTAGATCAATTCTAACGTGGGATGATCTTGTCTCGAAATTCATAAACCAATTCTTTCCACCTTCGAAAACAACTTACCTTCGAAACAAAATCACTACTTTCTACCAAGAACCGAATGAAACCTTCAACGAAGCATGGGAACGTTTCAAAGAACTTCTTCGTCAATGTCCTCATCATGGTTTCTCGGAATTACATCAACTTGATACGTTTTACAATTCCTTGAATACCAATGATCAAGATGCCTTAGATTCCGCCGCGGGTGGCAATTTTCTAGATAAGATGCCTCGAGAAGGTTTAGCCATAATCGAAAGTAAATCCAAAGTGCGTTATTCAAGAAGTCGTCCGAATGATTCAAGAGCGATTACGAATGCTCCTTCTTCTACTTCTTCACCTTCCAATAATTCTTTCGAGATTCAACAAATGGCCGCCTTACTTGAAGACAAAATGAATATTCGAATGAGCCGTTTAGAGAAAGCGATTAGTGAAAATAATGCAACGACACCTGCTACCGTCAAAGCAGTCGAGGAAGTTTGTGTCACATGTAGATCAAATCATAATTTCAACAATTGTTCGTTAACAAGGAATGGATTTCCTATTTTTCATTATAACATTCATCAATTCCAACAAACCGCCGCCGTTGTCAATTTTGTTCAAAGAAATCCTCCTAATTTGGCAAACCAAATGAGACCACTGGGTTTTAATCAACCAAATGTTCAAAACAACCAAGGAAACCAAAGCCGATATCAAGGAAACAATTTCAATTCGAATCAAAACCGTGGAGGCAATTTCAACCAAAACCGTCAAGGAGCCATTTATCAAGCCTCACCATACCAACCATCAACAAATCAACCTTTGGTTAATCAAGCATTACCTCCCGTTTCAAAATTCAAGGTGTTTCTAAAATGGATTTTGAAAGTTATGCTAAGGCTAATGATGCAAACATGAATAACTTGCAAATAAAGTTGGATAATTTTCAAAGGAACCAAAATGATTTTCAAAGAGTTTACAATGATTCTCAAAAGAAGCAAGATGATTTTCAAAAGATGATGCTAAGTTTCATGCAAAACTATCATCCAACCAAGCTTCAAGTTCAAGTTCGTTACCAAGCAATACCATTCCAAACCCTAGGAACGAAGCCAAGGTAATTACCACACGAAGTGGTGCCTCATATGACGAACCTCCAATTCCACCGCTGGCAGTGGAAAAGGAACCCGAGGTGACAAAGGATACGGAACTACCTAGCACCAAAGACATCCAACCTCCTTTGGTCCAAGATCAAAACAAAGACAAAGAACCAATCAAAGAGCCTTCTTTTTCTCAAAAGACCAGGACTAGTTTACCTTACCCTTCAAGACTTGCAAAAGAGAAAATCCGTGAAAAGGATTATATCCTAGCTTCAAAGTTTATAGAAATTTTCCGTAATCTTTACTTTGAGCTAAGTTTCGCGGATGCTCTTATTCATATGCCAAAGTTTGCTCCGATGTTCAAAAAGATGTGCCAAAGTTCAACAAATGGTTAAGCTCGTTGCTAAGGAACAAAGAGAAGCTCGAGGAGATCGCCATCACAACAGTGAATGCTGAATGCTCCATCATCATCATGAACAAAGTTCCCGAGAAGCTCGAAGATCCGAGAAAATCTCTTATCCCATGTGCTTTACAAGAACTTGATAGGACTAGTGCTTTAGCAGATTCTGGAGCTAGCATTAACCTTTTACCTCATTCTATCTACAAGAAACTTGGGCTTGAAGCTTTGACTCCTACTCGAATGACACTCGAGCTTGCCAATCGTTCAATTACTCACCCGATGGGCATAGCCGAGGTTGTTGTAGTCAGAGTTGATGGTTTTACTTTTCTTGCGGTTTTGTAGTGGTTAATTTTGAACCTGACCCGAGAGTGCCTATTATTTTAGGAAGACCTTTCCTTCGCACTGCAAAAGCTCTCATTGATTTGTACGAAGAAACATTTACTTTACGAGTAGGAAAAGAAGAACTTGTTTACTATGCCGATAAATCTGAGAAAAACAAGGATAAGAATTTTGTTCATGCCATTTCTATCTGTAATCGAATTATCTCAAAAAAAAGATGATCCTTTAGTTGGCAGTACCACTACTCATTCTGAGATACCTTCTCCTATCTTCTCCGGTAAGACTAGTGTTAATTTTGAGAAGTTCCGCCATGAACTTGCTCCTCTTATTTGTTTACCAACACCAGGGTTAATATAATTTCGACTTCTAAGAAGGACTTGCAGAAGAGAATTTCAAGACATCAAATCCTCTTTTTGAATTTGATGACAAGTTCAAATCTAGCACCATAAATCCTCTTTTTGATGAAATGGAAGAATATGTCGAGATTAAAAATTCCAACGTTTCCGATGAGCCAGTTTTACTTAACACACCTTTGTCCGATAAGGTTGAGTTGGTCTACCCAGAAAGACAATAAATTGAGATCGATGCTTTCTAGCTATGGAAGTTTCTTTAATTTTTGAGGAGGTTATTTGATTCAGAAGGATACATACTTTTCTTGATAATCGCCTTATAATGATAGATTCCCAATAATCTCGCTCCCGAAGTATTTTGAGCATGAACCAGAACAAAATGATCCTCAATACTTTTTTTCTCCAAGGAATGATCCTTTTCACCATGAGTTCGCCGGTGAACTTTTAACACTTCCTTCAGGAAATGATCATGAATTTGAGGAATATCATATGTCTTATTGACGAGTGCTATGAAGATTTCAACTTTCAAAGTTCCATATTATTCGGGAGTCTCATCCCGGTATCTCCTATCGAGATAAATGAGCCCACTCAAGAAGAGATCTATATTTTCCTTGTTCCAAATGATTTAATTTCCCAGGTGTTTGAGAATGACTGATTCCGGAAGATGAAGATCATGAGATTACATAACATCGACCATCCAATAGGATCTTCAATTCCTCGTCCCTATAACCGGAAACCAACCGACGTTGAGTAAGTGTTTTAACCCGAAGCGGGTATTTTTGATAACCAAAGTGTTTAAGGTGTTTCTAAGTCACATGATTTTATGGCCGAATATTTGACTCCACCCTTCCCACCCTTTTGTTCCCGATTTTGAGGACCTTCAATATCTCTTTCTTCTTCATTTCTCGTCCTTCCGGGATGAAGACACTATTTTTGACCCCGGCATCTTCACTTAGAGCCGGTGGCCTCTCATCGGGATGGAACTTTCACGTGCTTTAATGTTTGTCTAAACATTAATGAAAGCCCGATTGAGATTGTCTCTTCCATTTGCTCTCCCTAAGGACAAATTAAATTCAGGGATCGAGTCGAGCTTGTGACTCGGTGACCAAAAACAAGCCGCTTCGAGGGAGTTCACCCCATGCTTATCATTTTCTTTCAATTTCTTAAAATAATGTGTTGCTGATGTGTAGTGGCCAATCCTCTTCTCGTATTTTTGTTGTTTGTTGTTTGTTGTTTGTTGTGATTTTGGCAGGATTGACCCAACAATTTATGAAACCTCTTGTGTCCGGTGTTGTATTCCGTTTCACTCGAGCTTCTCATCCTTTGTGTGAAATTAGTATGGGGAGATTTGATATCCTTTCATCTTATCGATTCACGTTTATCTTTGCATAATTCATAAAACGGCTTAAAGATTTCGTTAGCGACCCGACATTTAAACATTGAAGGACAATGTTTTGGCTTTAGGTTGGGGAGGGAATCTATCGATTTGATGTTACCTGCTTATTGTTTTGTTCTCACGTACCCGTTTTCCCATAAAAATAGCAAAAATTTTAAATTTTTAAGATCTTATTTGTAAAAAAATGAAAAAATATAAAAATATTAGTAGTTAAAAAAAATAAGTGTTAAGACAAAAATGTAGGTTTTCCGTTGGTAAGAATAAGAAGTAATTTTTGACCCGATCGTATGTGTAGAGTTCTAGCTTTCTCCCTTAACAATTAATGATGATAGTTTGTGCTAGTCTCATGTAGACTTTAAACATGCTAGACTTGAAATCGTTAGTAAATGAAGACTTGTGTTAATCTCAAGTAGATTTTAAATATGCCGAGTTGGATTTTATATAGGCTAAGTATTTGCGAATTTCTTTATTAGAGATTTTAAATTGCAAAGAATAAGAGATGATAGTGTTGATTACGAATTAGGATGCTAAACAAAGTTTATTTGGAAAACTTAAAGGCTTATAAGAATAACTTGTGGTTTTTTTTCCCCGGAGTTCTTAAAATGATTAATTATACGTGTTCTCTTTAATTTTTACAAATTAGAGTTTTGCTCTTAAAAGTCTAATCAACATATTCAGAGAAAAAGCTTTATCGATGATGAAGTCAACATCGTTGGTAAATAAGAATTTTAGTTCAAGATTATACTTTGGTTTTCTAAAACGAAATTTTTCTATTTGCAAAAATAATAAATCTTTAAAAAAATGTAGTTGGTGAATAAAAAGGATGCAAGTTATAAATCCTTAGTGTTAATAACTAATATACAAACTCCATCGCAATAAAGTACATGGGCATTTGTCGGTTCGCTCCCGATGTGACATCGAAAGAAAGGGAGAGAATGGAGATGAAATTAGGGTTAGTATCATAATAAGTACACGAGCTCTTGTCGGAGGCGTGGCCAATGTGTCGTCGAAAGAAAAGTGATACCGATTCCTAGCCTAATAATATAAATAGTACTAACAATGTTGCAAGTTAGACAATAAATAGTAAAAGTTTCATTTTCTAAAACCAAGGTATTCTTTTTGAACTAAGGTTTGCAAAAGTCTACAAGGCTTTTTCATCGAAGTTCACAGTCTCGATTATTATTCTCCAGATGGGGTGTCAAAAGCCTTAGCACTTACCCGATGACGGTGGGATGCTAGAGAAGAAAGTCATTCATTGACACAAGTGAAACTAAACGATGACTTAGTTAAGGGAGGTTTTTTGTTTGCTTTGAAGTTTTTTGTGATTTTACTAAGTGATTAACATATTAGCCCAAAAGGCCCATGTGTAAAGCTTGGTCGGATTTCAACTATCTAAATATGTAGATTTAATGGTTTAAATTAATTTGAGCACACACACTTAAGTATATGATATGTGTCGAGAAGAGAAATTCACAAGTTGTAATTATAAGTAGTCTTAGCATCTTAGCTCGTACTTAATGGTGATCTTATTTTTAAGCTTAGCATGGGAAAAGTGAAAAAATCGGGAATGACAAAGTTATCTTTTAGACACTTAATTGTGCTTTTTGTTCTATGATCCTTAATATTACCAATGAGGTAATGAAAACAATACATTATGTCAATGCAAGAATAAGTTGTAGTTAGGTAGTTAATTATTAAGAAAAATTATTAAAAAAAATCTTTGAAAATGGGAAATCGGGTGTTTTATAACTTGTGATCTCTTAGCTCTCTCAACAAAAATCTTTGCTACTTTTCAAAGGTTTAGTTTGGGGAAGTTTCAAGGTATTTGGTTATAAGGCATGTGATATTGCGTGAGGACACGCAATCGTTTAGTTTGGGGAATTTTGATAAGTGTAAAATACACATATCCGTTTATACCTAAAAGTAACCCAATTAAACCCAAAACATGCTACAAAAATGCAAAAAAATATACTTGTTTGTGTTTTGTGTGTGCAGGTACGGATATATCAAAAATCACAAGAAAACCATCAAAAATAAGAAAACACAAACACGAGAAACGGAAGAGTACAAGAGAGCCAAAGATTCAAAGCCAAAGTCAAAGAAAGTCAACTTCAATCAACTATGGGTCAACAGAAGTCAACTCAATAGAAGACAAATCCCAAAATATTCCATTTAAGTCCCTCAACTTTCCAAAAATCACACAAATGGTCCCTAAACCTAAATGGGCCATACCCGGATCTAAAAGCCCAAAACCCTAAACCCATTTCCCTTTTCATAAAACCACAAGGACCATTTCTGTAAAATTTATATCCTACTTTACCTTACACCTTTACTAAACCAAAGACAAGGACTAAAGTTGCAATATCCCCAAAGTTTAAAAAAGATTTACCCGTTTTCAGTTGTAAAGGGCGCGAAGCCATGGTTACTATTCACCTTCTCCCTCGATTCGCCTACAGTCAAAATCAAAGGGCTTTTCCAAATTGGAGGGTACGGAAGACAATCCAAGTGGTCTACATCAAGATAGCAGGGTCAAAATTGTAATATCAAGGCTTCTCATTGGCTATCCCACAAGGGGAATGCCACGTCAATGTGAAGAAACACACAAGGAGCTAATTTTTACACTATATCTACACTGAGAAGAAGCACACAAGTGTCACATCACGGATTGCCAAGCTGGCAATCCGTGTGTGCACAAGCTTGATCCAACGAACCACAATGAAGACCCAATTATTGAAGGAATGAACGGATGGATTGTCAAGAGAATGTCCTAAAGATTTAGGCCTAGAACCTTCAGCAATGTGCTATAAAAGGACCTCACCTCACACACACACGCTATGGAGTTTTTTGGAGAGTAGCTTGGTAGTTTTTAGCTTAAAAATTAGCTTATTGTAATTTCCTTTAAAATTCAGTTGTAACTTTCTTTTGATAATGTAATCAAGTTTTATTTTAATGAAATCTAGTTTTGCTCTTAAATAATTTGTCATAAGCTCTTTTAATTTCACTTATAAGTTTTCATTTATCTCTCAAATGTTAAGCTACTGTTACCTATAAGCTCTCAAAAGCTCTAATAAGTCTTTAAGCTTATTATTGAGCTTAAACAATTCTTAATTAAACCTGAACTCTAAAATAAGAAGTAATACCTTGTCTATTGGATTATAAGCTCATGGAAGGGGATTCAGTTAAGGAAGGAATCCCAAGGACCTTTACTGGCTTATTTTAAATAAGCCAAGGCAAGTAACAAGTTCTATAAAGCCCATTTATTGCCTGTTAACTAAGCTCAGTGCGTCTCTTTACTTTTAAGTTCTTACATTCCTAGCTTAAATTGTGCTTAACTGCTTATTAGCTTATCAATAGTGCTTATCTTATTGCTTATTTGTGATTTATATTGTTACTTAGTGCTTAATCATCATCTGTTTTTAGCTTAACTAGTTTAGATCATAGTTTGTTTTCAATTCTGTCCTAAAACCATTAAAAGCCAAAAATAAGTAGTTTAGCTTAAATTCTTAGATATAGCTTATTTGATTAATGAAAAATGTTTGTTAAGCTTGTTAAAAGCTGTTAGTTTATCTGTAATATAAGAAAGTAGATCTAGATCTTATAAAAATAAGCCTTGATCAAATCTTCACAATTTTAAAAGGATTTTTTTGGTTAAACTTGTTTGACAATAAAAAGTCAAAGGAATTTGTGCAATTTGTTTGAGACAGCTTTGATTTCATTTAAAAACATTAGGAAAAGAGTTTTCACAAGTTAGTTTTTAAAATTAAAAGAGTTTGAGCTTATTTTTAGTGTTCCTGCACCAGGGGAATTTTTCTTTTGATTTTCACTTGTGCAAATTTTGAACCAAGCCATCTAAGGCTTGGTTCTTGCTTGATTAGAGTTTGTACACACTCAACAAGAGTGTTGAGTGCAGGTAACCTCACTAGGTTACCCTGTACATTTGGTTTGGCTAATTGCAATTTGCATCAGCAGTACTAACATCAGTTAGTACTGCTGAGCTTTTGAGCTTCATTTTAGCTTATAATGTTAGGATCTAAGGTTTTAAATTCAGTAGACTCTTAGTTAAAACATAGCTTAATCTAGTTCTACTAGCCTTATTTTAATTTCCTAGCTATTTTCTTAGGGGCATATTAGCTTTAAAAGTTTCAAAAAAATCATCCAAAACACCTAGAATCAGTAGTAACAAAAGTTAGCTTTTAAATCTTAATTTCTAGCTTATAGGATTAGGTTTCATCAATTAGATTAATAGCTTAATAGTTGATTAATAAGTTTTCAAAAGTTCATAGTCTAATATAGCTTAATGTGTCTTTTAGCTTAAATAGATTTAGAGCTTTTTAAGTTTCTTCCTGAGTATAGCCTTTTAATCTCCTATTTCAGTTAGCTTAATGTGTTTTTAGCTTAAGTAGCTTTTCCTTTCTAGCTTGTAGACATCACAAGGAATCTAGAACAGTTTTTGGATTTAGAATTGAGCTTATATTGAAGCTTGTGCAAAGCTTTTAGTCAAAATAAGCTAAAAATAGCTTAAAAGCCTTCTTACTGAAGGCAGAACTTCAAAAGCTCTTTTTGAGCTTAATTTTGAGTTTAAGCTAGTGTTGTCTTAATTAAAGTTGTTTAAAAACTTATAATCTTTAGTTTTTAGCTTTTGGTTTTTAAAATTTTCAAAAAAATAAAAAATAGCAAAAAGGGGTGTCTGCCAACCTCGAACCCACGACCTCACTCTTATAAACCCAATGTGTTAACCATCATGCTTCAATAGTTCATCCGGTTATATCTCCTTTCTTTTATTTAATAAACACAATTTGGGCTTAAGCCCCATTTATAAGCCGTAGCTTATTTAAGCTTTTACCCGGCTTATTAGTTAAGCTGTTAGCCTCTTCTTATTTTTCCTTAAATCCTTATAACTTTATAGATTTTTCCTGAATTTTTTGTAATTTTCCATCAATTAGTTTATTTTTAATAGTTTTTCGAAAGATAAAATCTTATAAAATGCATAAAAAATAGAAAAAAGTTTCAGAAAAATACAAAAAAATAGTTTTTAGTTTTATAAAAAATAGCTTTAGGTTTACATTCAGTAAATTCATTTTCACCACTTTTAGATTTTAATTTTCATTTTTGAGCTTTTAATTTTAAGTTTAAAAAATAGGATTTTAATTTTAAAAATAGTTAAATAATATTTTCATTTTTTGAGCCTAACAAGTGTCATAAACCTTTGCCATTCTGGTTGTAGTTGAAGTAAGAACTGGACATTCACTTGATGATTTGTAACATGACACTGATTTCTGACAAGCTCATTCATCATCTTGTAAAACCGTGAGTAATACGATTCAAGTGATTCACCATCCCGTGATGTGAATTTTCCAAACTCCCAATATAAATTGGTTTCAAGATCTTGAACATTGATTGATTCACCTTGTTTCAACCTTTTAATGGCTTTCCACATTTCACATGCATTCAGACAAGCATCAACTGTGGAGTAGATATCGTTATCTATCCCTGTGATTATGATCTGAATGGCTTCAGCTTCGGCATTTAGTTGATCTCGTATGCCTTATGAAACATTCTTATAGTTCTCCATATACCTCTCTGTAGTTGTTTCAAAACTACCTTCAGCAACTGGAACTGTTTTCTCAGCCCATTGATAAGTGTATGGTGGATTTTGAAGACAATGGTGGATGAGTTCACTATTAGGTTTGGTGTCAATGTATCTCTAAACACTAAACACTAAACACTAAACACCCCTTGGCGAGTGATACCACATGTTATCCCATGATGTAATCTAAACACAACTTATTAATAAGCACCAATAAGCAAGAAATAAGAAGAAATCTTAGAGAGAGAAACAACTAGATTAGAGAGAATGGTGAGTTACAAATGTGTGAGAAAATGTAACCAACACCCTTCACCAAGTGTGGTGAAGGGATATTTATACCCATGCCTAGCTAGCTTGGCACTTAGGCTTTCTAAATGGGCCGGGCTTGGATTAACTTAGGCTTTGAGCCCGAAACACGGACAATATTAGATTACAATCCAAGCCCGTTGAACCCGACTAGCCTATTACAATACAAGACCTAGTTTGACTTTCTAAGACCGATAACATTCTTGTTTGACTTAATATAATTAAGGCTAACACGTACTCATACTCACTATATAATTTAATCCATAAGGTACTAACCATCATCTGCCCTCTTTTCTATATGTTGGTCCAGGTCACGAAGCATTTCTGCTGGCGCGTTCTCTACCTTGGACGTCTCACTTGAAGTAGCCAATATCTTGTCCTTAACACTTGACTGGATAGTCATGGACATTGCTCTTACTCGTCTTAGTTTCACTCTCCCTTTCTACTCAACGCATCAACCACTACATTCGATTTATCGAAGCGTCACACAAATCATTCTTCAAAATCTGGAAAGCCTCTTTTCGTTCTGCACCCACTCATACTTCTGATCCCTCTTAGTTAGGGAAGTAATGGGTTTAACAATCTTAGAAAAGTTTACGATGAAACGTAGGTAGGTAACCTGCCAATCCTAAGAATAATCATATCTCGGATGGTGTCGTAGGTACTTCCCAATTCTTCACTGCTTCACTCTTAGTAAACTTAGCATACAACTTCTCCTTCCTCAGTAATTCCAACACTAACTTCAAATGAACTCCATGCTTCTCTTCTTAACAAACGACACTGGTGCTCCTCACGGAAAATGACTAGGTCGTATGAAACCCTTGTCTTGCAACTCTCGAAGTTGTTCAGACAATTCTTGCATTTCCAAGGGTGCTAGACGATATGGAGACTTCGCAACTGACGTCGCTCCATGAACCAAATCTATGCGGAACTCAACCTGTCGTTGTGGTGGTAATCCCAAATCTTCTGGGAACACATCAACAAAATCCCTCACAACATAAATATCACCCACTTTCGGTTCATCTACCTTCGCGTTCATTAAAGCTTAGCGCTCTAAAGTATGTCCCCTTGAACCCTAAGTTTCCCTACTACCTTTCACGCACTTTCAACCACCATCTCATACATAAATATCTACAAACTTTCCTCTTGGACAACCGTCCATTCTCACAAGCACATCAAAGCTTCCACGACTCAACGGTATCAACGAATTCCAAGGGTTACGAACAATCGAATAGGATAACAAACGAATATTGAGTCAAAGGCTAGAATGCATATAGGAGATTCCAAATATGCAAATAGCCATGGATCAAATGACATAATAATCCTTTGAAAGAAAGGATACGTATATGCACCGAGTGAAAACGCAACGAAAGAAAACCAACAAGCGTACCATGACAAATGAACACATAATAAAAACCAATACTAAAGACGAAAATCTTATACCAATTATCGACTTTACTCGAAAGACCAAAGTTAAAATAATGGCGTTTTATAAAAATTCGATTTAAATTAAGAAAGTCATTTAAGTATAAAATCATTTAAATAATAATGAAAATTTGTCTTAAATGAGAATCTTTGAAAAATTCATTCTGGTTGTCATAAAAATCTAAAGATGGTTATCTAATGATGTATCGTACCTTACCACTATGAATCACTTTAAACCAACTTTTTATAATAAAATAAATTTTATTTAACCACTCAACAATTTCATCTCCGATTGCATAGAACCCCAAGTTTAAATTATATTGTCTATTTACAAGGATATTTGTAAACACATTTTCTCAAACACAACACAATACTTCAAAAGGACTTTTATAATTAGACATCAATTATGAAATATGTTACTCAAACAAAAGACACCATAATACCAAAATGGATTGTAAAACACCGTACAGACTCTAACACAATTCTATTGTTTGAAAATGAAAGAAAATACCAGGAACCATATACTCAAAATAAAATCAAACGAACTCGTACAAGAAAACTCTTGCAAGACGTTACGTACCCAAAAGAAAACGTAAGGTCTTATCCAAAATAACGATCAACAGAGCAAACCTAAATGCATCAATACTAACACTTCGCCAACGGGTTATGAAAAACCAAGGAGTAATGATCCACACTAATATGTTAGGAACAATTAGTGCTAAAAAGAAACGTGTTGATACTCATAACGAGTAATCAATTCAACAAGAGAAACTAACGAAACACGCTTATAACCGAAAGAGACAAGATTCCGAACTACCAATTACCTCGAGACATCGACTAAGAAAAATCGGGTATCCTTACTAACAAAGTACGATGAAGGGATGCTAAGCTTAGACTTAGGAAATCCAAACAAACAACCGAGCAAATAAGCAACCTCTATAATAGCAATACTAGGTATCCGCAAATACTAGATAGCAAGGAAACTTACTATCTATACAACTCAACTTAACATATCGTCCAATTAGGGTAAGAGAATAATTCTCTACCCATACTACCATCCTTATCATGAATATACATATCAATAAAAAACATTTACACTACCATCTTACAACCAAACACAAATAAATGCAATCATGGTCACAAGTCTACGTGTGTGATACCTTTATAATTATGTTGGCCACCATAATTATAAGTGTCTCCTTTCACACGTGTACTTACTTCCAAGATTACCCATATCAATCATAATTCACATATAAGCACATATACCACATTGCACATCTTAAACCACTCAAACTTAACACATAAAAGATGCTCCATCAAATAACTACTTACTTATATCAAATTGAAATCGAAACGACATAAAGGAACAAAAGTCTCGCAACGACTTCCAAAATACGAAATATCCGAAATAAATAATCAATAACAACATGACAAGGTAAAGGGCGGGATAAACTTATGTCGGGCCTCGCTTGGGTTTGACGTTGCCTTCGCAAGAATCACCCGACTTCGCGGGTCCAACCCTATTACACACATCCGATAAACAATCAACTATCCTATCTCCTTCGGTTCCACAAGAGGCTTCTTATAACGCTTAAGTCCAGTTGGGAAAACGGTTCCCCAACGAGACTTCTTACGGGTGGGGGGAAACAAAGCTAAAATACTAAGAAAGTAATACATATCATATCAGATAATGGTAGGCAAAATAACTAAAATGACAACTTAGAAAAATACGAATTATATAAGCTATGCAAAAATAGAGGGGAAGCATAGCAGTTATAGTATTAAACACTTAAGTCCTAAATGCATCTACATGAAGGACCCTTAGGTCGGTAGACCTTTTTCAATTGAGATATGTCTTTTCCTGACATTATACGAAGAAATGGTGACGAAATTTGTTGTGTTGGTTTGAGAAATGTTGCACGGGTTTTTGCAAAGGTCAATCGAGCCTTTATTGTCGGCCACTATGATTCGGGACGTCGTCGAGTCGAACGTCGTAGTCGATAAGAGCTTTGATATGTGTTTAATCACATATCAATTTCCCTTATTAAAATGTGCTTAAATGACCAAAAATACATGAAAAATGCATTGTTTGTGTGTGTTTTGTTATTTGAATTATGCATGTAACGGATATATCAAATATGGACAAAAACGAAGCTAAAAATGACAAAACCCGAGCACGAGATTAGAAGGGCGTGAGAAAACGAAGCCGAAGGCATATTCAATTTTAATGGGCCACCCGTTACCCATTTTATTGGGGTTCGGGTCAGCCCTCATTATCTCTTGAAGTACTATTACCCTTAGGCCTACCATATAAAACCTTATAAAAATATACAAGTCCCATGTCTATATGCCTAAATCCATTTCATGGCATAGATTAAGCGAACAAACCAAAACTAGTCCAGGTCAAAGATATATACACAAACCGGGTCAAAGTTTTTGTTACAGCCCTTTCCCCTGCTTTTCCCTCCCATTTTTACAAACAACAACATACGCAGGGTTAAAAAAAATCTACCCTTCACTCACCACAAGTACCTTCTAGATGTCCTGACACGTTTGCTTAACCAAGGCCCCCTGGCGATCTAGCAATTTCATTGGCTATGGTTTGATGGCTCATGACCCTAGGGTGTTAAATTTATGGATTAAAAAAGTTTGTTAGAGATCAAAGGGGTCAGATGGAAGGCATATGGGACGCTTCTCAAGCCTAGAACCTCCTTCATTGCTTTAAATAGTGGCGGATATTTACACTTGCTGGATCATCTTAGCTTATAGTAGTTTTAGTAGCTTATTTAGTGTAATTTTAGCTTATTGTCTTTTTATTAATGTAATTTCCTTTTAAAAGCCTTGTAATCTCTTATTAATCAATAAAAGTTCAGTTTTACTCTCAATTATGTTGTTACTTTATTTTTATGCAAATTCGTAAAATGTGTTTAGAATTAAACTAATAAGCTCAATAAGCTCTCTATTACTAATAAGCCAGTTTTCATTCAGTTTAGCTTTCTAAAAGCTAAAACTGAATAGGCATTTCACTCAAACTACCACTCAAAAATTATTGAATAAGCCACTTGGAAGATAAGCCAGAAATAGAAGGGCTTATTCAGAGCTTATTCTTTAAGCTAGCATTGTAGATAAGCTCTATAGAGCATTTTATGTCCTTGTTTAGAGCAAAGGACAAGGTATGGTTACTTTTTTCATTTTAGCTTATTTTCTTATTTAGCTTATAAATTTGCTTATTGTGTGTTTATTAATGCTTTTATGTGCTTAATCTGTCTTTATGTTAGCTTAATATGACTTAAATTCCTAGTTTACATCATTTCATTTAGTTTTAGAAAAAATTACATGTTTCGTCCCTATGATTTATACCAAAACATCACGTTTCGTCCCTATTTCATTTTAATTACACTAGGCGTCCCTAATTTTGAAACTGGTAATGCTGGCCGTCCCTATTTTGGATGGTCGTTAACTTTTCTCTTTAAGTCTAATTATTAAAAGGGTATTTTGGTCTTTTTGCTCTTGTCACCACCATAGGGACGAAATGTGTAATTTTTTATACGAATCAACTTAAAAAAAGACCAAATTTTTTTTCCTTATTATTATTATTAGTATTATTATTACGAGCAATAATTAAAAAAATTTTATATGAATCAAATTAAAAAAAAAAATTTCTTTTTATAAAAAGAATTTTTTAAAAAAAATTTATAAATTTTTTTATTTCGGTTTCAGTTTACGAGCAATAATAAAAAAAAATCTTTAAAATTTTTTTTTAATTTTTTTTTATTTTGGTTTCAGTTTACTAGCAATAATAAAAAAAAATTAATTTTTTTTGTTTCGGTTTCAGTTTACGAGCAATAATAAAAAAAATTCTTTAATTTTTTTTTATTTTTTTATTTTGGTTTCAGTTTACGAGCAATAATAAAAAAAATTATTATTTTTTTATTTCGGTTTCAGTTTACTAGCAATAATAAATTTTATTTTTTTTATTTCTGTTTCAGTTTAAGAGCAATAATAAAAAAAATCTTAAATTCTTTTTTATTTTTTATTTTTTTTTATTTTGGTTTCAGTTTACTAGAAATAATAAAAAAAATTTATTTTTTTTAATTTCAGTTTCAGTTTACTAGCATAAATAAAAAAAATTTAAAATTTTTTTTTATTTCGGTTTCAGTTTACGTGCAATAAAAAAAATTTAAAATTTTTATTATTTCGGTTTCAGTTTACGAGCAATAATAAAAAAAAATTAAAATTATAATTTTTTTATTTTGGTTTCAGTTTACGAGCAATTTTATTTCGGTTTTTAGTTTACGAGAAGAAAAACAATAAGTCGCGGTGTTTTTTAATTTTTTTTAAAAAATCCTCGACTGAAAACCGAAGTAAAAATAAATAAAATTTTTAAACTGTTTATTATTGCCATAAAACTGGGGATAAAACCGAAATAAAAAAAAAATTAAAATTTTTTAAAATAAGAAAAAAAAATAATAGTAATAATAATAATAATAAGAAAAAATTACATGTTTCGTCCCTATGGTGGTGACAGGAGCAAAAAGACCAAAATACCCTTTTAGTAATTAGACTTAACGAGAAAAGTTAACGACCATCCAATTTGGGTCGGCCACGTTACCAGTCAAAAGTTAGGGTCGACGGTGTATTTAAAATGAATTTGGTACCGAAAACGTGGTGATTTTGAATAAAACAATAGGGGGGGGGGGGGGACTAATAATTTGTAATTTTTTTTCTTTTTTTTTTAAGAGCTTTAGTAAAAATTTGTCCAATTAGTAGCTTTAATCATGCTTATTAGTTTAGCTTATTATCCAGTAATTCATTTTCTGTCCCAAATTCTTGCTTATTTTTCCTGATTAGCTTAATGCCTTAATCTGTTTTTCACAAATTCAGGCTTAATTAGTGCTGTTTTGGCTTATAATGGTTTTCGAAATTTAAATGGGGTGTGTGGGTAAGCACTTTAATCATGGTATATAATTGTGTAACATAGCAGTTTTTTAGGTTTTCAAGTTAGTTTGCATCAAGCTCTAATTATGGTCTAGGTACTAGTTTTTAATTGCACTTTAAGTGCTTTGTTTAGTTTTGAGTTTTTTTATCAGATAAAAATTCCATGTCTGCTAGTTCTTAGTTGTGCTTAATTTCTGACTATGTTGTTATTATTAAAAATGAAAGCTTAAGGTATGTTTTTAATGCTCAAATCTGGTTTCTAATGCATCAATATGCACCTGTTTTTAGATCATGGACTTTGGAAAAAACCTTTTTGAGTCTTTAAGATCAAGAACTGTCAAAACAGTTTAAGTGGTAGTAGTTTTTTTTAGGAACTAAATGTGCAGGTCATTTGTGATTAGATTTTATCTTATCTTGATAAATTTTAATTGCTTTTGACTTATTATAGTTGTTTCTTATATGTTTTTAGTTTTTAGGTTGTCATGTTATAGTTTTTAAGTCTTAATTTGAGCTTTAAGTAGGTCATAAAATTTTTCAAAAAAGCCAAAAATAAAAAAGTGTAGTAGTCTGTCACTTTCATCTTACCTTTTTAGCTTATTTTCTTTAATAGAGTTTGCTTAATTTTTGCTTATTTGGGTATGGCTTATTAGGACTGTACATGTTTTAAGTGTTAGCTTTTTCTTAGTGTTATTTGTTTCAAATATTCTTTAGCTTAAATTTGGTTTAAAAGTTTTTCCTTAGAATTTGTTTTAAGTTGCTATCTAAATGGGTTTAAGTGTTTTTCCAGCTTATCTGTTTTGCTTAATTTTAATCATAAATTGCTTATTTGTTTTAGGTGTTGGTCTGTTTCAGTTATTCTAAAGTTTCTAGTGTGCTTATTGAGTCTAAACAATGTCCAATCAGTTAAGCTTAATGTCATTATAGTTGAAACCCAAACTGTCACTTTAGATCTGCTATTTATCTAGTTATAAATAAGGTTCTGGAGAAGTCTCTTAATTTAACGTGTTATTATGTTTGTTCCCCCCCCCCCCCCCCCCCCCCCCCCCCCCCCCCCCCCCCCCCCCCCCCCCCCCCCCCTTTTTTTTTTTTAGGTTTGTCAAAAAAAGAAATTTTAAATAAAAAAATAAGTTTTCACAAAGTAAGTCACAGGGTTCTGAACCGGTGACCTTCCCTCTTAACTCACCAACACCTCAACACTGCGGCCCTTGGGTCTTTTTCATAAGACCTTTGCACCATTTATTATTAATACTCATTTTTAGTTTTGGCTTATTTGCTTAATTGAATTTTCACAGCTTATTGGAATAAGCTGTGAATCCCAATTTTCTTCCTAAACCTTTAGAACAAGTTCTAGTATTTTTTTGAATTTTTTCATAATTTTTAGTTTTCATTTAATATTTTTAATTGAATTTTTAGTTTTAAAAGCTTTAAAAATAGTTTTAAAAATAATAAAAATAAAAAATATATATTTTCTTTTTCTAAAAATTAATTTTATCGTTTTAGATTAAAAATTTGCATTTTGAGTTTTTAGAGTTTTAATTTGTCATTTTTAGATAATTAATTTGCATTTTTAATTTTAATTAGTTTTTAATTACTTTTATATGTCGTTAGATTTTTAAGTTGCCTTTGTTTCTAGCTTAGCATGCCTTTATGTGATTTTCCTTTACGTTATTACACTTAGGATTATAAAATCCAAAAATATTGATTATTCAGCACACAATACGAACCGAAGCTAGGTTTTCAAAATTCACACTTCGTCGGGATAAAAAACCGACCATCTGGGAGGTTATATATATTGTTTGTCCTTCAAGCCAATTTTTTATTATCAAACGGGATATCTCTATTACCTATTACTTATTTGGTATTTCAGGGTTATATATATTTTATATTATATATATATATATAATATTATATTTACTATATATATATTATATATACACTCATATATTAGGACTTTAAATTCGAATCAATCGTATTTATATTCTTGAAATCCTTCACCACGTTTTCTGAAGCGACGTATTAGTAGACGTTCAAGCAAATAGTCGAACCCGAGATTCGAACTATTGTTGAGACTCCCGTTGTCACTATGGCGGATACGTGTACTAAGTCGGAATTGCTCCAAGCACCCATCGAGGGTTACGGAGATGCGATTGTTATTCCTGCTATACTTGCCAAAAATTTTGAGTTAAAAGTCGGGTTACTTCAATTAGTAACTTCAAGTCAATTTCATGGTTTTAAGAGGGACAACCCTCATGCTCATATTTGTTGGTTTAACAAGATCACTTCTACGCTAAAATACAAAAATTATTCCCCCGATGCTGCAAGGGTTGAGGGATTGGCTTTTCCCATTTTCTACTGAGGGGGTCGGCCCAGATTTGGCTTGAAAAGGAACCCCCATTCTATCATACGATGGGAAGGTAGATATCGTTTCTAATTTGTGAATTAATTTCTTTCCTCTTCGGAAGGACTATGAATCTCAAGAAACGATATCACGATAATTTTCATACAAAAGTTTGATGAAACTGTTTAGTGAGGCAAGATCATTTCAAAGATCTCCTTTGTAAATGCCCACATCATGGTTTTTTAGAATTGCACCAAATCGATACATTTTACAATGCATTGACACAATCTGATCAAGATTCTTTAAATGCCGCTGCCAGGTGGTAATCTTTGACACTGTGCACCTCGGAGATGCTTTGACGATTATGTGAGAATTAGTCAAAAGTACGTAACTTCCGAAAACAAATCCTGTTTGTATTCAAATGTAAGACTACTACTTCTTCTTATCTCCTTCTCCAAGATGTAACCGACTCACACGAGATCGTTAAGGAATTAGTGCTTATGAACATGGCTATATCAACAAGTTTTCACGTGAAAGCCGTAGATGGAGACTTGTGTAACTTAGGGTGGGTCCGGCTCCGTACTTTGTTTGTCATGCTACTGATAGCAACACTTTTAATGCATCAGCAGCCACGGGGAGTTACAATCAAGGAGGTAATGGATACCGTCCTCAAGGAGACCTGAATTATCGTGTTAGCAACCAAATGGGACCACAATCAGAAAAACTATAAATTCTGTATCTAATCAAAACCAAGGAAAATTTTCAAGCTCCAAATCAATCAAGAAGAGGGCAAATTTCAATCAAGGAAACAACAATTTTCAAGCCCTTAATTATCAAGCTCAAGTTGGACCTTCGAATGAAGTTAACAAACTACATGAAGGTAATGTAGCTTAACTTTGTGAGCATGCAAAATCTAATGACTTAATTGAAAGACTCGGAATTGCGGAATGATTCAAATCTTTCTTGTTACAAGACCAATAAGATAAGAAAATCAAAATACAATCAAATAATTATAACATGTTAACTGAATTTTACTATGCAAAAAAGCAAAGTCCCTGGGTTTAGGTCACTTCCTAGTAATACGGTACGCTAAACCCGAGAGGTGACATGGAAAGCTTTTACCACCAAAGTGGTGTTACTTATAACTGGACCTACGATTCACCCTACTCCTTCCTCCTATCCCGAAAGAAGTGGAACTAAATAACGAGGCAACAAAGGACGAGTTACAAAACTACAAGTTTCACTAAAGTACCACCACGTCCCATACTCCGGTTGTCCAAGACTGAACCCGGAGCTCGAAGTTGCTCTGAAGCCTAATCCTAAACCGTCAATACCTTATCCTTCGAGGCTTAATGATCAAAAGCTACGAGAGAAAGCAAATTATCAAATGTTAAAGTTCCTTCAAATCTTTCATAGATTACATTTCAACCTTAGCTTTGCGGATGCTCTTCTTCACATACCTAAGTTCGCTTCTACGTTTAAGAGTCTCCTTAGTAATAAGGAGAAATTATTCGAATTGGCAAATACCCCGTTAAATGAGAATTGTTCGGCGGTGCTCCTAAAAAAGTTGCCCGAAAAACTTGGAGACCCCGGCAGATTTCTTATACCTTGTGATTTTCCAGAGCTAGTTGAGTGCTTAGCCTTGGCCAATCTTGGCGCTAGCATCAACTTAATGCCTCTTTCTGTATGGAAGAAGCTTTCGCTCCCGAAACTTACTCTGACTCGCATGACACTCGAATTCGCAAACCGATCGGTTGCTTATCCGGTTGGTGTTGCTGAAGATGTATTTGTGAAAGTATGAAAGTTTCATTTTTAGGCTGTTTTGTTGTAGTTGATTACGATGTCGATCCTCGGGTTCCCCTCATTCTCAAGAGGCCCTTCTTGAGGACGGCATGAGCATTAATCGATGTACACGGAGAAGAACTTATTTTAAGAGACGGAGATGAACAATTGATTTTTTTATACAGACACCTCTTCAAAATATCCTAATGAGCATATAATTGAGTCGGTTAAAATGATTAATTTCATTGATATATCATGTGAGGATAATTTTGAAGAAGTGCTTAAGATTAAGAAATTATCTTATCATTTTAAGTGGCAGTTCCACTTCTTATTACATGATTATTCTCCTAGCCTCACACCGGTTTAGGACTTAGTGATTCTCTTCTTTGAGGTGTTCGCCGATGAACTCGCTCTTCTTGACCCAATTCCACCAGGAATTGGTGATGCCGACTTTGATCCGGAGGGAGACATTCGTCTACTTAAGAAGTTATTAAATGATGATCCATCATCTCCTCTCCCTCCGAAAGAACTTAATTTTGAGGAACTTAAAATGATAAAATCTTTGAATGATTATTCTCACCCTCTCTTGACGTTTTATGAGGAAAAATTTTGTTGACTTTCTCTATCCTATCTTCGTTGGCTAATGGATGATTTTACTCTAGTGTTGGGAGAGTATACCTCCTGAGGCGGATGTTCTGGATGAAAATTTTAAAATTTATTCGAACCCTCTTTTTGAATTTGATGAAGAATACATCTCTAGTGACGTAAATCCTCTTTTTTATGAGGTGTTAGAAGACATCGAGAGTAAGGAATCTTATGTTTCTAACCTTGATGAGCCGGATTTACTTGTCACACCTCTTTCTGATGCTAATGAGGATGAGTGTTTCGACCTAGGGGGCGATATTAATGAGATCAATGCTTTTCTAGATATTGATGTTTCCACGGATATTGAGGTCGTTATTTGATTTCGGGAGGGAGATATAATTTTCTGAGAATTTGCTAATGGACAGCTATCCCTTATCTCCCTCCCGATGTGT
Source organism: Tanacetum coccineum (assembly GCA_026074375.1). Classification (NCBI taxonomy): domain Eukaryota; kingdom Viridiplantae; phylum Streptophyta; class Magnoliopsida; order Asterales; family Asteraceae; genus Tanacetum; species Tanacetum coccineum. The sequence continues at coordinate 30,061 of BQNB010033892.1, forward strand.
TTTTAGATCATGACACGATAAGCTTAAAGGATGAACTTTATAATAATGATTTGAAGAGTATGGTCAAAGTTTTTGACCCCGGCATCTTCGCTTATAGTTTTTATTCCTTAGAGCCGGTGGCATATGAATGTCCGATGGAAGTTTGCTCTTCCACATGTTTCGTCCCTAATATCACGATGTATGGGAGAGTCAAGTAGAGTCCTCACACAAAAATAAGCATTCGGGGGTGGAACCCATGCTTATTCCCTAGTAGTAGTATTTTAGTATATATTTATTAATAAGATGTGATGGTGAGGAGGCTCGCCTCTTCCTTTCTCGTGTTTCGTGGTTTGTGTTTTATGTCCAGGATTGCCCGGATTATGAAGACTCTTATGCTCGTGGTTTTGTCCATCGTTCACTCGATCTTCAATCCTTAGCATGCTTATATGGAATCTGATATCCTAGATCTTATTGATTAACGTTTATCTATTTGCATAATTAATGAACGGCTTTAGATTTACGTAGAGACCCTTTTTAAACATTGAGGACAATGTTTAGTTCTAGTATGGGGGGGGTCTTTCGATTTGATCTTACTTGCATTTTCCTTGTCTTCACGTAATCCCGTTTTACCACCAAAAATAGCAAAAATATGTGATTTTAGGCCAAAATTAAAAAAATTTCAAAAATAAAATAAGTGTTTTACACGAATTTTTGTCTTTTTGAGAAATAATTTTGACTTGATCGGCATGTATGAGCTCTAACTAGCCACGTGTTAACTTATGTAAATTTAACTTTTGCTAGTCTTTATACAAGAAGCTTTAAAACGCGAATTTTAGTTGAGAAAAGCCAAGAGTTTGCATGTTTCATATGACTTTAAAATATTGCAAAAGCTTGTTTTTTTATTTGACTAAGCATTCGTGGATTCTTTTTTATTAAAGATTTCAAACTTGCTCGAAGAATGGAAATGATAGAGTTTTATATAAGTTAGATGCTAAGCGTGGAGTAGTTGGATCTCTTTAGAGCTCATAGAGGTTAATTGTGGCTTTTTTCTCCCATCAGCTTAATAAACGTTATATAATTGTTAATAAATAAAGTTGCTTTGGTTTTTCGATTCTTAGTTTAGATCCCTTCGATAGAGATTCTTCTAGTGAAGTAATGGTACCATCGAGGTTTTGTCAGTGTTGTGGAATAATAGGCTACCGATTCCTGATAGCTCCTACCGTTGTTTAGGTAGGTTTAAAAGACCACAGACTTGAAATTTGGCTATAATAGTAATAATGTAATAAACCAAAGTTGAAATAAGACTTTTAGATCATGGTCGGCTCGCATACCGATGTGATAGTTGTTTAAAGGGTGGATGTAATAATAATAATAATAAAAACTGTGGGCTGATAAAAGTTTACTGTCTCTGGTCGGTTCGCTGCCGATGTGGCAGTCTTCAAAAGAAGGCCCATAGTAAGAATAATAATCCGAGACTGATAAAAGTTTGTTGCATCTGGTCGGTTCGCTGCCGATGTTGCAGCCTTCAAAAAGGTCGAGGAAATTACCGAGGTCGAAATAAGACTACTGGCTCTTGTCGGTTAGGACGCCCGATGTGTCAGTTGTTTAAAGGACCGAGGTTTAATAATGTTGCTATAATAATAATGAATTAAAGCCAAATTTTCGTCTTGGGGTATTCTAAATAAAGCTCCGTCTCTGGACTCGTAGTTGAGTTGTTTCAGATGAAATAAAAAGGATAACCCTTAAATCATGCGAAATTAGAACCTTAATGTGGACCTTATTCTCACCATATCGTCTCTTTAGGAAAGGATTTCAAACTAATTGTGGTCTAAACCGGGTTTACTTTATATGAACAAGAATTTAATTTATTTGTCACCAATAATAAAAATAAAAACCTTAGAGGATTTATGAATAAGGGAGCAGAAAGTAGATATGCATACACAATTAGCATTTATGCTTAGTGTTAGCATCTTAACTTGTATTTAACAAAGATTTTGTTTTTAAGCTTAGTTTGGGGCAGATGAAAAATTTTTGAGGACGTTGATTTATCCTTTTAGTGTTTCTTGTTCCACGATCCTTAAAGTTTCAGTTATATATATATATATATATTTATTATAGATATATATATATATATATATATAGGGATGAGATCATGAGAAAACCTAATTTTGGTGGAAAACCCAGAAAACCCAGAAAAATCAAACAAATGCCCTAAAAAAATCAAACAGATGCCCTAATTTTTTCAGGCTTTAACAAATTGTTTTTTAGGCAATATAGGCATCGATTTACTCTGTGTAAAAACTCAAAAAAACCCATAAACAGATGCCTAAAATAACTAAACAGATGCCCCAAAAAATCTTTTATATAACCTGAAAAAAATATTAGGGTATCTGTTTTTTTTTTGTTGTTTTTTTTCTATGTGTCTTCTGTTTTTTTTCTTTCGTTGTTGTCCTTTTTTTTTTATTTTTTTTTTATTTTTGATTTTTTTTTTTTTTTTGTTTTGTTCTTTTTTTTTTTTTTTTTTGTTTTTTTTTTTTTTTTTGTTTTGATTTGATTTTTTTTAGGGCATTTGTTTGGTTTTTTTCTGGGGTGTTTTCTGGGGTTTTCCACCCAAAAATTAGGTTTTTCATGATCGCACTCCTATTTCTATATATATTAATATATATTTATTTATTATATATATATATATATATAACTGATACTTTAAGGATCGTGGAAACAAGAAAACACTTAAAAGGATAAATCATCGTCCTCTCGATTTTTTCATTCTGCCCCAAACTAAGCTAAAAACAAAAAATCTTATGTTAGAATACAAGTTAAGATGCTAACACTACTCATAGATGCTAATTGTGTACGCATAGCTACTTTTTGCTCCCTTATTCCTAAATCCTCTAAGGATTTTATTTTTATTATTGGTGACAAATAAATTAAATTCTTATTCATATAAAGTAAACCCGGTTTAGACCATAATTAGTTTGAAATCCTTTTCTAAAGAGACGATATGGTGAGAATAAGGTCACATTAAGGTTCTAATTTCGCAATTGTTTATGGGTTATCCTTACCCCAACCCCCTACACCCCCCCACCCCCCCCCCCCCCCTTTTTTTTTCATCCGAAACAACTCAACTAGAGTCCAGAGAGGAGGCTTTACTTAGATAAACCCCAGAGTCGAAAAATTTGGCTTTATTCTTATATTATAGCAACATTTTTAATCTCGGTCTTTTAACGACTGGACACATCGGGCGTCCTATCACGACAAGAGCCATAGTAGTCTTATTTCGATCCCTCGGGTAATTTCCTCGACCTTTTTGAAGGTTGCAACATCGGCAGCGAACCGACCAGATGCAGCAAACTTTTATCAGTCTCGGATTTATTATTCTTACTATGGGCCTTCTTTTGAAGACTGCCACATCGGCAGCGAACCAACCAGAGACAGTAAACTTTTATCAGCACCACAGTTTTATTATTATTATGGTTATTACATCCACCCTTTAATCGACTATCACTTCGGTTATGCGAGTCAGGACCTTGATACAAATGTCTTATTTCGGCTTCGGTTTTTTATTACATCTATTATTATTATTTATTAGCCAAATTTCAAGTCTTGTGGTCTTTTAAACTTACCTAAACAACGGTAGAGTGCTATAGGAATCGGTAGCCTATTTTACCACAACATGACCAAAACCTCGATGTGTACCTTACTTTCACTAGGAAGGAATCTTCTACGAAGGATCTAAACTAAGATCGAAAATACAAAAGCAACTTTATTTATTAACAATTATATACGTTTTATTAAGCTGATGGGAGAAAGAATGCCACAATTAACCTAATATAAGCTCTAAAGAGGTATCCAATACTCACGCTTAGCATCTTAACTTATTTAAAACTCTATCCATTTTCTTCTTCGCAAGTTTGAAATCTTTAATAAAACAAGATCCACGGATGCTTAAGTCTAATAAAAACAGACTTGCATATTTAAGTCTATTATGGAAACTTGCAAACTCTTGGCTTTTTCAATCTAGAATTCGCGTTTTAAAGCTTCTTGTATAAAAGACTAGGAAAAGCTTAAATTTATATAATTAACGGGCAAGTTAGAGCGCAACAGTGCCTCGATTCAAGTCCAAAATTTTATTCTCAAAAAGACAAAAATTCATGTAAAAACACTTATTTTATTTTTGAAATTTTTTTTAATTTTGGCCTAAAATCACATATTTTTGCTATTTTGGTGGTTTTTTTATAAACGGGCCCCCCCCCCCGGATTACGTGAAGACCTAGGAAATGCAAGTAAGATCAAATCGAAAGATCCCCCCCCCCATACTAGAACTATACATTGTCCTCAATGTTTAAAGGGTCTCTTTCGTAATTCTATAGCCGTTCATTTTTTTATGCAAATTAGATAAATGTTAAATCAATAAGATCTCGGATATCAGATTCCCATATAAGCATGCTATGGATTGAAGATCGAAGTGTGAGCGATGGGGACCAATACCACGAGCACGAGAAAGTCTTCATAATCCGGTCAATCCTGGACATAAAACACAAACACGAAACACGAGAAAGGAAGAGGCGAGCATCCTCACGTCACACTTATTAATAAATATTTATATAATTACTACCACTACTAGGGTATAGCATGGGTTCTCACCCACGAAAGTGCGTATTTTTGTGTGATTCTCTAGCTTGACTCTCCCCTATCATCGTGAGATTAGGGACGTAATCATGATGGAAGACAATACTTCCATGGTCTTTCATATGTCACCGGCTCTAAGGAATTATATAACTATAAGCGTAAATGCCACAGGGTCAAAAACTTTGACCATACTCTTCAAATCATTATTATAAAGTTCATCCTTTAAGCTTATCGTGTCATGATCTAAAAACACATCGGGAGGGAGATAAGGGATAGTGTCATTAAGCAAATTCTCAAGATAGATTATATCTCCCTCGAATCAAATAACCGTCCTCTATTATCCGTGGAAAACATCAATATTAGTAAAGCATTGATCTCATTAATATCGCACCCCCTTAGGTCGAAAACACTCATCCTCAATTTGCATCAGGAAAGAGGTGTGACAGTAAATTCCGGCTCTCAAGGTTTGAAACATAAGATTCCTTACTCTCGATTGTCTTCTAACACCTCATTAAAGGAGGAATTTTACGTCACTAGAGATGTATTTTCATCAAATTCAAAAAGTGGGTTTCGAATTATATTTTAAAAATTTTATCCGAACATCCGCCTCTAGGAGTGTGACTCGCATCACTAGAGGTAAATTCAATCATTGCATCGAAGATGGGATAGAGAAATTCACAAAAATTTCCTCATAAAACGTCTGAGAGGGAGATTAATCATTCAAAGATTTTATCATTTTAGTTCCTCAAAATTAAGTTCTTTCGGAGGGAGAGGTGTTGATGGTAATCTCATTTAATAAACTTCTTAAGTGACGAATTGTCTCCCTCCGGATCAAAGTCAGGCATCACAATTGCCTGGTTGGAATTGGGTCATGAAGAGCGAGTTCATCGGCGAATCCTCAAGAAGGAGAATCACTAGTCTAAACCGGTTTGTGGGCTAGGAGAAAGAATCAGGTTATAGAAGTGGTACTGCCACTTTAAATGATAAGATAATCTTAATCTTAAGCATTCTTTCAAAATTATCCTCAACATGATATATTCAATGAAATTAATCATTTTAACCGACTCAATTCTATGCTTATTAGGATATTTCAAAGTGGTGTCGGTATGAAAGATCAATTGTTCATCTCCGTCTCTTAAAATAAGTTCTTCTCTGTGTACATCGATTAATGCTCGTGCCGTCCTCAAGAAGGGTCTCCCGAGAATGAGGGGAACCCGAGGATCGACATCGTAATCAACTACCACAAGTCTGCCGAAAAATGAAACTTTTTCTACTTTCACAAAATACATCTTCGGCAACACCAACAGGAATATGCAAATGATCGATTTGCATTGTTCGAGAGTGTCATGCGATGTCTGAGGTAAGTTCCGGGAGCGAAAGCCTTTCCATACAAAAAGAGGCATTAAGTTGATGCTAGCGCCAAGATCGGCCAAGGCTAAGCACTCAACTAGCTCCGGAAAATCACATGGTATGAGAAATCTGCCGGGGTCTCCAAGTTTTTTAGGCAACTTTTTTAGGAGCACCGCCGAACAATTCTCATTTAACGGGGTATTTGCCAATTCAAATAATTTTTCCTTATTACTAAGGAGACTCTTAAACGTAGAAGCAAACTTAGGTATGTGAAAAAGAGCATCCGCAAAGCTAAGGTTGAATTGTATATCTATGAAAGATTGATGGAACTTTAACATTTGGATAATTTGCTTTCTCTCGTAGATTTTGATACATTTTTAAGGCTCGATGGATAAGTATTGACGGTTTAGGATTAGGATTAGAGCAACTTCGAGCTCGGTAAGGTCTTGGACAACCGGAGGTTGGACGCTGTGTGGTTCTTTGTGAACTTGTAGGTTTGTATCCTCGGTCTTTGTTTGCCTAGGTTGTTTTTATGTTCCACTTCTTTCGGGATGAGGAGTAGGAGTAGGTGGAATGTTATGGTCGTTATAAGTATCACCAATTTGGGTGTATTTGCTTTCTGTCAACTCCTCGGGTTAGCTACCGTTATTATAGGAAGTGATCCTAAACCCGTGGGACTTGCTTTTGCATAGTAAGATTTAGTTAACATGTTTATTATTTGATTGTTTTGATTTTCTATCTTATTGGTTCTTGTAATCAAGAGAAGATTTGAATTCATTCCGCAATTCCGTCTTTCTTCATATTAGGTCATTTGGTTTGCATGGTCTCTCTAAGTAGATTCATTACTTTTCTTGTGTTTGTTTAACTCATTCGTAGGTCAAACTTGAGCTTGTTAATTCTGTGCGTGATAATTGTTGTTTCCTTGATTGAAGTTTTGCCATCTTCCTTGATTGTTTGGAGTTTGATAATTTCCTTGATTTTGATTTGTACGATTATAGTTTTGATTGTGTCCCATTGGTTGATAAAACGATAATTCAGGATCTCATGAGGACGAGTATCCATTTCCCTCCTTGATGGTAACTCCCCAGTGGTGTGATGCATTAAAAGTGTTGCTATCAGTAGCAAGACACTCAAAGTACGGATGCGGTCCACCATAAGTTACACAAGTCTCTTCTACGGCTTTCACGGAAACTTGTTGATTAGCCTTGTTCATAAGCACTAATTCCTTAACGATCTCGGTGAGAGCGGTTACATCTGGAGAAGGTGATGGAATAGAAGAAGTAGTAGTACTTACATTTGAAACAATCAGTTGTTTCGTGAAGTCGTACATTTTTGACTTATTCTCAATAATCGTCATCTAAGAATCTCGAGGTGCCACGGTTCAAAGTTACCACCGGCATCAGGGCATTTTGAGAATCTTGAATCGGATTGTTGTCAATGCATTATAAAAGGTATTATTGATGCAATTCTGAAAAACCGTGGTGTGGGCATTTACAAAGGAGATCTTTGAAACGATCCCATGCCTCACTAAACGTTTCATCAAACTTTTGTTGAAAATTCGTGATATCGTTCTTGAGATTCATAGTCTTCGAAGGAGGAAAGAAATAATTCACAAACTTAGAAACGAGATCTTCCCTCAGTATGGATAGAATGAGGGGGTTCCTTTTCAAGCCAAATCTGGGCGTTTCACCCTAGTGAAAATGGGAAAAGCAGCAACTTGATAGCTTCGTGTGGAATATTTTTGTATTTATTTTAGCGTAGAAGTGATTTGTTTAAACAAAGGAATATGAGCATGAGGGTTGTCCTTCTTAAAACATGAAAATTGACTCGAAGTTACTAATGGATGTAACCGCCTTTTAACTCAAAATTTTAGGCAAGTATAGCAGGCATAACAATGATCTCCGTAACCCTCAGTATGGGGCCTTGGTGCAATTCCCGACTTAGTACACGCGTATCCGCCATAGTGACAACGGGAGTCTCTACAATAGTTCGAATCTCGGGTTCGACTATTTGCTTGGAACGTCTACGATTACGTCGCTTCAGAATCGTGGAAGATTCAAGAATTAAATTCGATTGATTCGAATATTATAGTCTATATATGTGTAATTTATATACATTATAATATATATATATATATAATATATATATTATATATATTATATATATATTATATATATCCTGAAATACCAATAAGTAATCAGTATTAGAGGAGGTATCCCGTTTTGATATATAAAAAATTGCTTGAGGACAAAAACAATAATTTTTATCTCCCAGATGTCGTATCCGACGATGTGTGAATTGAAAAAACCTTGCTTCGGTTCGTGATGTGTGATTGATTAATCAATTATTTTGGATTTTAGTAATCTAAGTAGTAAAAACGTAAAGGAAAAGCACATAAAGGCATGCTAAGCTAGAAACAAAGGCAACTTAAAAATCTAACGACATATAAAAGTAATTAAAAACTAATTTAAAATTAAAATGCAATTAATTATTCTTAAATATGACAAAATTAAACTCTTTAAAAAACTCAAAATGCAAATTTTTAATCTAAAATGATAAAATTAATTTTTAGAAAAAAGAAAATATATTTTTATTATTTTTATTTTTTAAAACTATTTTAAAGCTTTTAAAACTAAAAATTCAATTAAAAATATTAAATGAAAACTAAAAATTATGAAAAAATTCAGAAAAATACTAGAACTTATTCAAACATGAAATTTTGGTATTTCTTTTTTGCTTGTTGTAAAAATAAATCCTGAATGTGAAAGAGAGTAAAAAGGGAGAACTTCCCCATCCAGGACATATAATTACCTCACAGTTTCAATTATACCCAATTTTCTTTTCATGTCTTTTGATCTTTACACCAAAAACAAAAACCTCATCTCTACTTGGGTCTCTTCTATTCACGGATCACATTGTCAGCCACAACCGCTCGTCCATCATCACACCTCCACTACCCCGACCATAACGTTATCAATGACCATGAATTTAGGAGAAATACATTTTATTACTAGTTTCATTCCAATCATAACAACAAACAACACTTTTGATCTTCCTATAAAAAAAATTCAAACACGAATTTCATTTGCATTTATACATGAATATTACGATGTTAAGTTTACGCAATATAATACAAGTATAATATTTGTAAGGTTTGCAATCTTTCAAGCATTTTCTTATGAAATGCGATTTTAAATAAGCTTTATATTTTCAAACAGGAATACATTTCCAAATAGAAAAGTCTTTCCAAACAGGATAATCTCTTCAAACAAAAAAATAAAAAGAAACAACCCAGTTTGGTATTACAAGGTATTACATGTATTATATCTGTTGAACATTCGTAAATAAAGAGAAGAAAATACGTGTGAAATGAGTTAATTGGTTAATATAGCTTAAACAAAAGAGAAGAAATGCTAAGATAGACTTGTTGTAAAATAATGTTTGACATGATTTTTAATAGAGTTTATAGAGCGGAGCTTGAAGTTGATATTATTATCAACAAGATGAGGAAAAGACAATTGAGGTGGTTCAGATATGTCAGGAGAAGACCATAGTTAACACCAATTAGGAGAGTGGAAGCTTTGGTAGTCGACGGCTTAAGGAGAAGGGGTAGACTAAAACTTAGGTGGGAGGACATGCTGAAGCATGACATGAAGGGGCTTCACTTGTCCGAGGCCATGACCTCTGATAGGAACGAGTGGAATGTTAGAATTAGATTAGGGGGTTAGATAGGTATACAGAGGTTTTGTATTTTGTATCCCTTTCACTTTTTGCTACTAAGGCGCGTTGTAGTTTCTCTGTGTGTCCCTTTTGCATTAGTCTTCGCTTTAGGTTGAGATCCCCTTTACTTTTTGCTTTCTCAAACTTAGTTGTTACTTTAGGTCCTTTTTTATCTTTCTTTGCCCCTATTATCTTTGCTTTCTTTTATATGCCTTTTGTATGACTTATTTTCTCTTGCCTTGTTGTATATGGTTGCCTTTTTTGTTTATTCTCCATCTGCTTCTCTAGTATTTTGCACGTTTGGCCCTTTGGTTGCCCTGCGTGGTTCGATTTTATGCTCTTTTCCCTTTATTTTATAGGTCCTTTTTATACGTTTTTGCTGTGTGGCTCTATGTGATTTTTTTGCTCTTTTGATTTTGTATGCATTCTCGTTTGTGACTCATGCCTTGTTGTATTTGTTTTCCTTTTTGTATTTGCCCCCTCTGTTTCCTTTGTCTTATGCATGTGTGGTTCATTTGGTGCATTGCGGTGTTTCCCTATATGTTTTGCTTCTTTTGCCTTGTGTCATTTACTTGCCTTATGTATTTTGCTTTCTTATCTTCACGTGCAATGTTTCCTTGCATTATCAATCTTTCAAAAAAATAAAAATAAAAAGTGGCGTTCTATCGCACTCATTTTCATACTCTTAGCCGGAGGTCTATCCTGAAACCAGTCTGTTAGGATTAAAAGTGTCAATTATTGATACTTTAGTGGTCTATTTATTTTATATGTTGTTTAGTTTAAATTTTATGTTAAAATAGAAAATGTAATAAAGTTAAGTAAGATTAATTAAAATATCTCACTTAACATAGGCAGGAATGGTAATTAGTAAAATAAAGATAGAGTGCTTACCACTTTATAAATACTCCTTCATTAATAAAAGAGTGTTAGGCTTTGCATTGTAATTTCTCTCCTCTCCCTTCATTCTCTTTTATTTTAGAGTAAATTGCAAAAATGGTCCTTGTGGTTTTGTCAAATTGCAGATTTGGTCTGTCAAATTTTGAAATTACAAAAAACGTCTTTATTTTCAAGGCTTGGTTTCATTTTTGGTCATTGGTTGACTTGAAATAACTAAAATACCCCTCTGCAATTTGGCCAAACCACAAGGACCATTTTTGCAATAATAATTTTTTTTATTTTTTTTATTTCAGTTTCAGTTTATGAGCAATAATAAAAAAAAAATTTAAAAATTTAAATTTTTTTATTTCAGTTTACGAGCAATAATAAAAAGAATTAAAAAAAATTTAAATTTTTTTATTTCGGTTTCAGTTTACGAGCAATAATAAAAAAAATATTAAATTTTAAAAATTTTCATTTTTTTATTATTGCTCGTAAACTGAAACCGAAATAAAAAATATTTTAAATATTTTTTTTTTTATTATTGCTCGTAAACTGAAACCGACATAAAAAAATATAAGATTTTTTAAAAATATATTTTTTATTATTGCTCGTAAATTGAAACCGAAATAAAAAAATTAATAATTTTTAATTTTTTTATTATTGCTTGCAAACTGAAACCGAAATAAATAAAAATTTAAAATTAAATTTTTTATTATTGCTCGTAAACTGAAACCGAAATAAAACATAAATTTAAAATTTTAATTTTTTTTATTATTACTCGTAAACTGAAACCGAAATTAAAAAAATTTAAAACTTTTAATTTTTTTTTAATTATTGCTCTTAAACTTAAACCGAAATAATTTTTTTTATTGTTGCTAGTAAAATGAAACCGAAATATAAAAAAATTTCTTACAGATTTTTTTTAAAATTAATTTTTTTTATTATTGCAAAAATGGTCCTTGTGGTTTGGCCAAATTGCAGAGGGGTATTTTAGTCATTTCAAGTCGACCAAAGACCAAAAGTGGAACCAAACCTTGAAAATAAGGACGCTTTTTGCAATTTTGAAATTTAACGGACCAAATCTGCAATTTGGCCAAACCACAAGGACCATTTTTGCAATTTACTCTTTATTTTATTAAAGTTTAAAAATTGTGAAAGTCTTGCCTTCCTCTTTTACCATCTCTACAATTATTAAACCGTTCCTAAGTGTGATTCAATACTTTATCGACCTAACAAGTGGTATTAGACGCCACTAAAGATTTAAGAGTGATCAATTTGTGATTTTCGGTTTGTGTATATCAAGGGATGATCGTGATTGGTGTGTGACGTGATCGGATTTGGTACTTCGTGATTTTCGGTTGTATTTGAGCTTATTCGTGATGAAGACGTGACCGAGATCATAGTGTGAGTTCATTTTCGGTTGTCATTTGTAGTGTATTGTCTTCTAATCGAGTTGTAATAAGTGTGTATTATCCGATTTCAGGTATATCGACTTCGTGATTGTGTGAGTACCACATTTTTTATTGTATCGAAAGTGTATGTAGTAGAGGTTATCATTTTCAGTTATATCGAATTTGATAATATAGGTGTCTTACACAATTTTGGTTATATCGAAATTGTGTATTAGTGTGTTTACGTTTTCGATTAAGTGCTAAAAACGTTTTAGTTGATTGATCTTGATCACATTCGTGGTTTTATCGGCTTGGGTATCATTTTCGGTTGACAAATTGGTAACATTCACAATTGCGCGTGGGGGATGATCCATGGCCGTAAGTTCTTCTATTGCAAAGTTTCAAATTAAAGAACGCATTTCTTTTTTTGTTTACAAACCCGGATCATGATATGCTCAACACAAGATGTGAAGCAAATGAAGGCCGGAAGCAGGTTTCCCTCTTTAAACGATAACGAGACATCTGCTAGCTTGGAAGCTTCCGAGGATTGATCTACAAAAGATCATGTTTTTCTTTTTAAGTACCCCCAGCCTTTAGTGATTTTTATTTGAGGGAGGTTATATTGGATACCTTTTTTTTCATGGATACTGGGGGACAAATCTCAGCCATCCATCTAAAAACAATCAAGGGATGAGATTAACACCTTTTTATTAAATAAAAAAAAAGAAAAATTAGTAAAAAAAGCGGAGGGCATCTCAGTCATTTTACCTTACACACCTACCATCCCCCAATCACACACACCCCGACCTTATTCCAGAATCTACTTTTCACCATCTCTACACTGAAACACACACAACACAAATAGGTAAATCAAAAAATACATACCCACACATCAAAAATCCAGCACGAATTCGCATCTAAAAAGGAAGAAAAAGATCGATGATGTTGTTGCAGAACAATCTGAACGATAAAGATTATAAAAATCGTTGAAACACAAACTTAAAATCGTTAATTCATGTATAAAACACTTCATCTACATATTTTGATGTTATTTATGCATAAATAGTGAAGTTACTGTTCATCAGGTAGAGTAATGTGATGAACATATTATGAATTTTGTTCAAAAGCTATTGTGTTTTATAAAGTTTTATAATGAAGATATTTTTGTTTATATTTTGAAAAATGGGATGTTATAGTGATAAAGTAAGCTTTATATCTAGTATATGAATTTAGAAACAAAAATTTATTAGAAATAATATTCCACTATTTAGAATGGATTTGTTGATGATATTGTAATTTTAGAGACGAAATGACGTGTTAGTGAAAAATCACATATGATAAGTTGCCTGAAAAAATTGCAAAAACTTCGAGCGAGCCGAGAAATATCATATATGATCTAAAGAAGGTTTCCAAACCCGTTTATGAAGATTTTGTTGATATTATTGTTTGAAAAGTTAGTTGTGTGTACAGTATCATATATGATAATCTGCTTGAAAGTTAACTTCTTTACCATTATCATACATCATATATGATATAAGTTAGGTTTCAACCGTTTATGGAGATTTTGTTGATATTATTGTTTGAAAAGTTAGTTGTGTGTATAATATCTCTATCTCTCTCTCTCTCTCAACTGCGATGCGAAATTAACGTATACTACGAATCAATATGATAATGTGCTTGAAAGTTAAATCAAGAAAGCTTTTATTTGTGTAGAGAAAGGCTTGTTTCAAGACCATCTTAGAACACCTGCACAGCATCCAAAAGGCCCAAGAAACTCAATGAAGAAGCACGGGTCAAAATGTATAATCCGTTTGTTCTCATTAAATCTCCGTATGGAGTTTTGACGGTCTAACGGACATTTAGTAATCCCTTAGGAAACATGGTACCATGTCTTGCAATAATGGTTAAAACTTTCATGGTTTCTATTCCTCATGTTATATGTTGAAATGAAAATGGTGAAACATTTGCGGATGTCTTTTCGATATTATATCTATTTTGTTAAAAGATTTATTGCCCACATTATAAATCAACTTCCATAAAAAAATCATTAGAACGAGAGTCGCGCGCGCGCGTGAAAGAGCGATTGTTTAAGACAACAAGTATGATAGTGATAAATAAGTGATGACATCATGGTAAACATATGGTGATTTAGAAAGAAGGTCATTGGCGTATAATCTATGATATTTGTTACCAAATTGTAAAATACAAATATCACATATGATAATTCAAATGTAAAAGAAACTGATGAAAAATCATATATGATTTCCTAGAATATCACATATGATATATAATAGAATCACATTCATGTAAGATCAAAAACAACAAAATTCAAGTGAAAAATGAATTATAACACTTGTTCATATAACAATCAAACATAAAAGAGTACTTTTTAAAACCAACATTTCTTTTTTGAAACAAAAACAACTTAATGTGAATCCACGACTTGTTCTTGATCTTCAAATCTCTTAGGGCACCTCCTCTTGTTGTGATCAAAACTTCCACATAATGAACAAGCATTCATGTTCTTCAATTCTGAAAATAGAAAAGAATAAATAAACTGTTTTATGAAAAAATAAAATATCATATATGATAATCACATGCCATATACATATGACAAAGCAATATCATATATGATATACGTATGAAAAGTATCATATATGATATATCATATATGATATATCAAACACGTTTACCCAAAGAGCATTTAAACTGGCTTTTGCTTAACTGATGACTAAATACACTGAATTCAGCTATATCAACAAATTATCTAATAGCTTATTCAGAACATAAAAAAATAGCTAATAATAAAGCTTATTAACACTAGCAACATAAATAAGCTAATAAGACATGCCATATACATATGACAAAGAAATATCATATATGATATACATATGAAAAATATCATATATGATATATCATATATGATATATCAAACACGTTAACCAAAAGCTACTTAAAACTGCTTATTGCTAACTGATAAGCTAAATACGCCTGAATTCAGCTTATATCAACAAATTAATCTAATGGCATTATTCAAACATAAAAAATAGCTAATAATAAAGCTTATTAACACTAGCAACATAAATAAGCTAATAAGATAGCTTATAATTCATCAAAATAAGCGAGCGACAGCGAGCGCGAGAGCGAGAATAAATTAAGCAACATATATTCCAAATGATGATAATACTTAAAGTTTATTCCACTTAATGACATAAATAAATTAGCTTATCACGAATAACAAATAATTTAATTATTCATCAAATTAAGGCGAGGAATAAATAAAGCTTATAAATTCGGATGATGATAAATTTATATGCTTATTCACATCAAATAAGCTAAAATAAGAACAAATCTGATGAATCTAACCTGATGTTAATCAACTGAAGAAGGAGATAATCGATCAAAGATCAATCGATTAGATGTTCGTGATGCTCGTGATCATTAGATGTTAGGATTAGATCTAATAAATTTGTTTCTGGTGATTGATATGTTGTTGGTAGAGAGAGAGAGAAAAAACACGCTTTGTGTATGTTTGAATGAGTGTTTGTTAAAGAAAAATATATTTATATAATGGACTCGAAATGACCAAGATACCCCTGTAGTGTAAATTGGGGATTTAATCTCCTTCGTCGATGATATGAAGATGGAGGGTGGGGATGAGTCCCCCAGTATCTACAAAATATTTGGTATCCAAATGAACTTAAATCTTTTTATTTTTGTTGCAAGTCGTTTTAAGGTATCGGGTTTCATCTACTTCTGAAAAGGTGTTCCCGACGATAAAGAATGGAAGTGTTAAGAGGGGACGACTAATTTGTGTTTATTGCTAGATGACTGACCCTCTTTAGAAGTATTGAATAGGAATGAGTAAGGTGATATGTGACTATTTAGGAGTAAAGTATGTTTAGAGTAAACTACATTTTTGGTCCTCGTGGTTTGCCGGGTCTTTCACTTTTGGTTCATTTTTTAAAAAAGTTACGGATTCACTCCAAAGTCCGACGACCCATAACAAGTTTGGTCCATTTTTGGACTTTTCACTTTCACTTTCACTTTCAGTCCATTTTTGGACTGAAAATGTTACGGGTCGTCAGATTTTGGAGTGGATTCGTAACTTTTTTGAAAAATGAACCAAAAGTTTACCCGGTAAACCACGAGGACCAAAAATATAGTTTACTCGTATGTTTATATTAGGGAGGTGTTTGAATGTTTAAACGCTGATGGGGATTTATGTTCAGTTTCCTTTTTTTTCTTCTTCTTTCCGATTGTATATATTTCTTATGCTCTTTTAACTTTTAATCGGCAGTAATCTAGACTACAATATCATGCCGAGTTTTTTGTTATGTCTGCAATTCATAGCAGCAAAGTGTTTGATTGTTGAAGCTTTTACTATACTACTATACGATAGAGTTGCGCCTGTTACTTGTTCTATCTTGGTATCAAATTGGTTGTTTCTGATAGGGTTAATGACATTTAATAGCAACGTACTTTCCCATTTGAGCCATTATCAGACACGAACCCAAAAAAGTACCACAATACCCATCCAACTTTCAAATTCTGTTTCATTATCATACGTTTTAGAGTCATCTCTTGCACCGTTAGTCCTTTTGACTAACGACCGTTTGTAATTAACTCAAAAATATGTTTTCTTTTTCTTTTCTAATTATTTTTTAAATTTTCTTATTATTTAATTATCATACGTGTATAAAAATGTATAGAAATATATATATATATAAACGGATAAAGGACTAACAGTGCAAGAAAAAGAAAACATATTTTTTAGAAAATAAAAAGATAATTAGAAAAAAATATATATATAAACGGATAAATGACTAACGTGTATAAGAAAATTTAAAAAATAATTAGAAAAGAAAAAGAAAACATATTTTTGAGTTAATTACAAACGGTCCTTAGTCAAAAGGACTAACGGTGCAATAGATGACTCTAAAACGTATGATAATGAAACAGGATTTGAAAGTTGGATAGGTATTGTGGTACTTTTTTGGGTTCGTGTCTGATAATGGCTCAAATGAGAAAGTGTGTTGCTATTAAATGTCATTTACCCTTTCTGACATATATATCTTGTTGATTCTATAACAATATCCACTACGTTATTATTTCTTCCAGCTCTCTTTGCTCGTTCGGGTGCCTGAATACTAGTGGGTTATGTTTGTTAGCGACATATTGATGTAACATTCTTAGATGACTGGTTAAATTTAAAATGTGAAAAACCCATAAAAATATAACTGATGTATTAATGTAACACCAATATGGCTTTGTAACAGACCTTAATAATGTTGATAAGATTCTTTTAAAAGCAAGTATATAGGGCTTTAATTAGAAAGTATAGTTAACTACCCACTACTTCAAGTCTTTAACTATAGGTTTTTTTTGAACGGCAACTTTATTAAAACTACTAGAAGTCGAGCTAGAAAGTACAAAGGGGAAAAAAATCAAGTTAGGATGTTGGAGCCAACTAGACCAACTAAAAGAGCTATTACATCTCAAATGACACCAAGTAAAAGAACGGTTGACAATGTCATCAAACATAACGTCTTTCCGAGGGATCTTGGCCGAAAACATAAAAGTGGTTCTATTGTTCAACCTCCACAATGATATGTAAATGGACAACTTTACAATTAGGGCTTTAGACTTTGATAATCATCCTTCCATCCGGATATTCTTGAACCATCTGACAGCCAATCCAAATAAGAAGATAAGGGCGACCAAGACAAATCCCACCAACAACAAATACGGCGAGATATATCAGAGGCCAAGGAACATTTAAACATCAAATGAGAAACATCTTCATGGTCATTAAGGCAGACCGGGCAAAGGGACGACAAAACCTTAATGTTCCTTCGAATAAGATTCAACCGTGTAGGAAGACGGTCGAGCCAAACCCTCCAAGCAAACACGTTGACTTTGGCAGGGACACACTTAACCCATCGAGTAGCCATCTCAGATTTGGGAAGAAAAAAATCGTCCAGCATTCTACGAACTTCTTTAACACAAAAATCTCCATCATTATTTAAGTCCCACACCCATCTATCTTCGGAAGGAGAAAGAATAACCGTATCAATAAGGTGTCTAAAGTTGTGCTAAGCTGTGAAACTCTTCTTCACCACCTCTAAAGACACATTTCTCCTGCGTCGAAAGAATCGAAGAGAACCATTAAGCTTTTCAACCACAAAACAATCTTTAGCAGAATCCAATGCATAAATACGTGGAAAAACAAAAGCTCATCTAAAGGGGAGTTATCACCAATCCAAGTATCCGTCCAAAACTTAGTGCGAGAACCATTACCAACACGAATGCGACAGTGAGATAGCAAGTCAACTCCTTGAGCTTTGATAGCAGCAACCTCACGAATAATAGTCTTCCACAGCGAGGAATGAAAGGCATGCACATTCGAAATCTGGTCACCATATATGGAGGAAATAACACGAGACCATAAAGAATTGTCTTTAGACAAAAAATGCCACACCCATTTAAAGAGAAGGCCCCGATTTAAGGCATAAAAGCTTACGAGACGGCATAGCCACCGTTATTCCTTACCGCATGACCATTAGACCAACTTACCCAGGTAATCTTCTTGTTATCATCAATTGCACCATAAAAGAACTTCCTTCGAATCGATTCCATGGAGTGCAAGATAGATTTAGGAACCTTGTAAAGAGACATGGTATAAATAGGAGTGGAGCCCAGCACAGATTTAAGTAAAGTGAGCCATCCCCCAATCGAGAGAGTGTTACGTTTCCACTTAGAAAGCCGCGAACTAAGTTTACCAATAACACCGTCCCAAGATTTAGTCAATGACATATTACCACCAACCATGACTCCTAAGTATTTAAAAGGAGACGACATGACTAGGCATCCAAGGCTCCTGGCTGCGATGGTGACATCCTCACGAGGGACACCCACGCCAAGTAGATGACTTTTCATGATATTGATCTTTAAACCTGACGAAAGAGAGAAGCAACTGAGAATCTACATAATGCACGTAAGATTAATATCCGACCATTCTCCAATAAAAACCGCATCATCAGCATAAAATAAGTGAGAAATCTTAAGAGAAGAACCAATCTGAATTCCTTTGAATAAGCCCGCTTCAACAACTCTCGAGAACGATAAGTGAAGAGATTCCATAACAAGAATAAAAAGAAAGGGAGCCAAAGGATCTAAAAAGGGATGAGCACATCATTGATGAACACATCACATATGTACTCCAACAACCTTTTTAGCATGATATAAAAAGGGATGAGGTTTTCCGTTACATATTTTGGTTACTGATCATTTCATGTTTAATTTTTAACATGATATATTATGTTGACGTTTTTGTGACGAAGAAAGAAAAGTGAGCCCTCCAATGTGTGACTTTTATTTTACTCAAGTTCAAAATCTTAAAATGATCTATTATGTTCAAATTGAATTTGAGAGGGGATCTTGATCGTGATATTGTGTTACCAAACAGTCAAAATGGAACCCTCAAACATTCACGGATTCAATGTCATATGTATGCTTTTCAGAAAAGTACGGCCCATATCATTAGAGCGATCGGTACCATAACGCCTAGGCCGGCGTTATGCCTAGGTGGCATGGCGTTATGATACCGCCCTCACCTTTGGCCAACGGCGTTGAGCCCCACGTTGATGCACCAACGCCATTAACGCCACCATTTTTGTTTTTTTCTTTTTTAAAAAGTGAGTGTTTATGTTGTGTGTGTATGTTGATCGAGTGTGTGTGTCGAGAGTTTCACATAGAAGAAGAAAAAGATAGGTAGGAGATGAAGAAGAAATAGGTGGCCCAACCTTTTTTTTCGTTTTTATTTTTTTATTATAATGTGTAATTTTAGTAAATGATTAAATATTTAATTTGTTTTAAAAGGGTAATTTACACCGTTGGTCCTGACTTAGATTTTCGAATGAGTATTACTGTGACTTTTTTTGTCTTTTTTCATTTGATAACATTGTGATCATTAATTTTCGTACATTTACTCTTTGTAGATTAAAGGAAAACATAAGCACCCAAGTCTCTTGAGAAAGAAAACATAAAAAACCGATTGTAGTAAACAATCAATAGCAGTATATACCGAATTCATGTATTATTAAATTGGCATGTTTACAACAGCTTCTACAACATGGTTACAAATCAAACGTACAACATATATTAGAACATATTTCCATAGATCATCGCGAGAACATATTTCTACACATCATCGCCACGACCACATGAAAACCCACCGTTGCCGCTAAACACACTGGTTGCCATCTTCATCATATATAACCACCACTCCACCACCACATCATCGTCGGAAAACACTACAACCTCCATCGAATCAATGTTTGCAACATCCTCTTTATTCTTATAATTCTATCCAAATTGACGGGAACCTCATTGAAAATAACTAAGGCAACCCACTTGAATTAAAAATATGTATCCTTGCGTCTCATATCCGGCCAACACTGTCAGCCACCATTGGTAACCGCCACCGCAACCAACACAATCAACCGCCACTATCATCAGGACGGTTAAACCTTGTGTAAGACAGCTACAATCCTTTCAACACCATAACAACCATCCGCAATCACCATCTCTATCTCTCTTTCAATTTTTATCTCTTGAACTTTTAACAACACAACAACTATCCAGGGGCGGAGCCACGTTAGAAGTGGTTATGGGGGAAGCGCCCCCAACGATGTTCATGCGGATACATAAAGTATACAGGATAAAATGTAAAATTTATGAGAAAAAAGTCTAGCTCCCTCGCCCATAAACAGAGGTGGACCTAGCTATAACTAGGTGGTTCCCGGGAACCACCTTAGAAATCGAGATCTTCAAAAGTTTTGCATAGAAAAAAATTCGAACCTATCTTAGATTTAGAGAGGGAACCACCTTATATTTGAAAAGAACTAAGGAAAGACAAAGAGTCCATGAAAGGAACGCTTGGAAAAAAAATATGCTCAGATGAATATTGCTAAAATAGAGTTTTTTGGTGGCTGTGTTTCTGATAAAGAAGATGACCCACTATTCAACATATTTAAGATATTTTATCTTAGGTGCATTATTTTTGTAAAAAATACCTTTTCGCCCTCCCACTTTATTTTCTACTCCCTCCGTCCTAAAATTATTGTCCTCCTACAAAAAACACACAGTTTAAGAAAAGTGCATTTATTACAGCTTTCTCTTTCTTACTTTTTGGCAGAATGACAGTTTTACCCTTAGCTAATTAATTAAAGTCTTCTTTAAAGTTTGTAATAATAATTTTAAACACGGGTAATATAGTAAACTTGATCAAAATTTCCTATCTATTTTTAGTAGTGGACAATTAAATTGGGACATCCCAAAAAGGAAAGACGGACAATAAAAATGGGACGGAATGAGTATTCAATTCATTTATGCATACAAATATTTTGTACATTTTCACAAAAGCAAGCAAAAATATTTAACAAACTATACATATGGTATTTTGAACAACAAATAAATGTTGTAGCTATATAAGTATGGTACAAATCCGAAACAGTTTTTCTATAATTACAAAAATAATAAACCATGTATTCAAGTTAACGCCACACACGAAGCTCTCTCTCTCTTCTCTCTCATATCTCTCCTCTTGTTATATCAACACACACACACACACACACATCCTATTTTGATAGAGTGAATGGCGGAATCCACATAAATTTTACATATCCACAGAAAGAAAACATATCAGTCAAAACTAACAACTTTTTTCTAGGTCCACCAGACCTGTGGTAGAGATCTTCTTTTGTTTTCTTTCTAATTTTGAAGGATATGTTGTTAGTTATTTGTGTGTAATTTTTAAGGGGGTTTTTGGTATTTGCTATTCATTATTTGTGGGTATAAGATCGTTGTAGTGATGACGTCGGGTGGCAGGGACTAGGGGTGAGCATCGGGACCAAACCGACCCGTCCCGACCCGATCCCGACTCATCCCGAAACCGACATCGTGGAAAACC